>PVIU01011162.1:5486-66264 GCA_004026605.1 Ondatra zibethicus
TTCCCCACAACCTCTCCAGCATAAGTTGTCCTCAGTGTTTTTGATCTTGGCCATTCTTACAGGTGTAAGATGGAATCTCAGAGTTGTTTTGATTTGCATTTCTCTGATGACTAAGGATGTTGAACATTTCCTTAAGTGTCTTTCAGCCATTTTAGATTCCTCTGTTGAGAGTTCTCTGTTTAGGTCTGTACTCCATTTTTTTTAATTGGATTATGTGTTCTTTTGGTGTCCAATTTCTTGAGTTCCTTGTATATTTTGGAGATCAGACCTCTGTCTGATATGGGGTTAGTGAAGACCTTTTCCCATTCTGTAGGCTGGCGTTTTATCTTGATGACCGTGTCCTTTGCCTTACATAAGCTTTTCAGTTTCAGGAGGTCCCATTTATTAATTGTTTCTCTCAGTGTCTGTGCTGCTGTAGACTTGCGGTTTCTGTCATTCTCTTCTGCATTTAAGAAGAAGATTGCTGTATGTGGTGGCTCATGCCTATAATCTCAGCACTCAGGAAGCTGAGGCAGGATAGCTGCTGCAGGTTTGCGGTCAGTCTGGTCTACAGAGCCGGCTCTAGGCCTGCTGTAGCTATTGAATGAGGCCCTGTCTCAAAACCCAATAAAGAGTAGCCTTATTCCTCAATTACAGGTAAACAACACTCCGGATACAACTGCATTTGCAAGCTTGTCCCTCCAGATGCAGCCTTGTGGAGACAGGCAAACAGGGCCTGGTTATAAAAGTCAGCCCCCTCCCCCACCCTGCAGTATGTTAAAAGGGGCTCAATCAACATCTTTAGGATGAATAGATGTAGTTATTCATACTCCATCCCCAAAGCCCACCTTTCTCTCTCTCTCTGTCTCCTTCCAGTGATTATGAGAAAGTTTTGGAAGGCCAGAAAACTTCTAACGCGGTGAGTGGCGGACGAAGCCTGGAAGAACAGGAAAAGTGTGGCAAAAGTTGCATTCTCCAAACAGAAGAGAACCTTGGTGGAACACAGCTGAGGGTGGCTATTGACCCAGAAGGGAGGAGGCAGCAAATGACACCAAGATTCCATACCTGCATCCCTCCAAGGGCCTGGGCACAGCCAGGGTGAGCACTCAGCCCGCCCTCATGGCTCTGGCTGTGCCTGGAGATCATATCGGTGACACAGCTGATAGATGGCAGTGAGTCACAGGCGGGACCCGAGGCCTAGGAAACAGTTTGGATGTCGAAACAGGCCCGGGGAGGTGGATGAGTATCTCTACCACACCGTCAGTGTACACATCATTACCGCCCACATTTCCTGTCTCCCTGGGCCACTTTGATGGCCATCGCTCCTCTTGGATCCTGCCACTTACTTGTCATCCCTACCATCATCCCTGCATCACAATCCCTGACTCTTTTGTGCCCATGCAGTCATGCAACCAGTTCCCATCAGGCTCCTACCTTCTTCAGCCCAAAGTGGTTACTAATCTTAGCCAATCCTGCCATCCCTCTGCTGTCTCCACCCTAGTACTGTCACTTGTTAGCTATTCCCATTCCTTCTGTCACCGAGGTTGTCCTCACCTGTCCTCCTCACCTTCGTCATCTGGTCCTGGCCATACATTCCCAGCATAGTCTCCCTTCCCTCAGCCACCCGCTTCAGGCCGTGCTACCCCTAAGTCCTCTGGATCAGCACCACCTGTCTCCACCCTGCTGTTAGTTCACCTTCACCAATCCATCTCTGCCTCCTCCTTGTCGTCTCCTTGCCAACACCCTTCTTGTCTTTGCTCCTTACCAAGGTCCCTAAATGGCACACAGCAGGTGCCCACCTCTGAGCTGCTGACAGGATCTTGCAGGTCAGGGTCTCTGCTGGGCTTCCCCATCTGGATTCGCCCTGCTCCTTACCTTTGCCATGTGCAGACACCACCAGACCCTGAATTTCCTGTAAACAACTTGTTTTTCCTATGTTTGCAGCTGCTCTGAGCAAAACAACTTGTTTTCCTGGGTTTGCAGATGCTCTGGGCATGAAACAAGGGAGTGTTTTCTGTTGGGTCTGCAGCTGAAAGATCCCGAGAGCTGGGGTGTGGCCAGAACACTATATAAGCTGCCCCTGAACACAATAAAGAGGGCTTCTTGGGGAATTCAAAGATGACCCATGTCTCTGTCTCTGTCTCTGTGTCTGTGTGTGTGTCAATCTCCAGGCCCTTTCCAGGCTCGAGAAAGGGTCGACCAGTATGCTCCAGGCGTAGTACCATAGTACACGTAGTACAGGCGCTCCAGGACCATAGTACACGTAGTAGCACGGACGGTACAGCGATGTCCTGGTGAAGACTTGGTTTACCGTCTATGCTTGGTTGTCGGGGCTCTGGGCCAGGCCCTTCTCAGGGTTCCCAGGCAAAGGACTGCCAAGAATCCTTGAATCCCTCTTTCAGCCACTGCCCTTGGTAGTTGCCTTTGCCCAACATGGCTCTGAAATTCTTTTTTTTTTTTTCCTCTCTGAATCAGAGTCACAGTAGGTAGCCCTCTCTTGCTATGTTACTTTGGCTGGCCTCAAACTTGAGATCCTCCTGCCTCAGTCTCTGGAGGACTGAGATGACAGGATAGTACACTTGGCTAAAATTCTCATTTTATTGTTGGTTATTTGCTCTTTTTTTTTTTTGGTTTTCCCATTTTTATTGGGGGGCAACAGGGAAGGGGCCTCTTTCATCAGGAGTATTCACAGGTTCTTCAGCCATTCCAGGCTTGGGCCCTGAGGGTCCTGGGGGTGGCTGGGCACATCGGGCATGTTCCTATTATCTTGTACAGGGAATGGGTAGTTGTAGGGTGTTGCCTGGTTGATCATGGAAGCATACTCGGTGTAAGGGCTGATTAGGGCATAATTATAGCGAGGCCCCAGACTGAGAAGGACACCACCAGCACTGGCTCCTTCGCCCAGGCATTCTTGAGGAAAGTGGTGATTCCGGCAGCCATCTTGGTCTCGGAGCCGACAAGGGCGCCTTCTTAATCCCCAGTGTTTCTTCAATTACCCATCTGTCGGACATATCCTACCCGCTCCCCCGCGCCAGTACTGGACACTTCTGATGACCTCTTATTTGGGTAATTGTGTGTAAGGCTCTCCTGGCCAACAGTCAGGACCAGTTAGAAGGCAGCAACTGTAGATGTTTTAGTCACTGACAGGTTCCATCCTGGGGCCCAGCACAGAGCCTTGTTTATGCAAGGGGCCCATTGAATTCTATTGAGTGAATACACGCCATTTACTGATCCCTTTGCCATGTGCTGGCCCGGTGCTAAGTGCTTATCAGGCCGTCAATTTGTCTTGTTCTGTCATGTGTCTTTCTTTTCTAAGTTTTGAGCCTTTCAAGATCTTTTAAAGTGCCTTGGCACAGATCATCCTGACAAGGTTCAAGCCGAGAAGCCTCTTCCCAATTACTCATCAGAAGGTGAAGTGGCAGAGAAAGCTGTTACTCACGGAACAAGGAGAGTGCTTTCTTGTAACCAGGGCAAAGGAAACCTCAGCTCGTAACATCACCGCTTGATTTCCCAAGGAGACTGAAGATATCCAGACAGGAGGGACACCTGAAGAAGACAGCTTCCTGTTCTTGGGACCCTCATCTCAGACCTTGAAAGTGTTGTATTCAAGAAGTAAAATAGAAAGACTCTAACATAAATAACCTGGGTATTCCCAAGTGATTTGTCCCGTCTCCTTTATTTCTGAGGATTTGTCCTTGGGAAAATGCTTAGCGGGGTGGACAAAGCCATTGCCAATTCTGATTTTCCATGATTTCATCATCATGTTACTTTTAATATTTAAATTCATAAATGAATATTTATAAACGGCAGCCTGGTCTACAGAGCAAGTTCCAGGACAGCCAGGACTACACAAATAAACCCTGTCTCAAAAAAAAAAAAAAAAGAAAACAAACAAACAAACAAACAAAAAACCAGAAAAGAAAATTGGAAGCTAATGAAGTCGACTACCTTACACAATTTATGCTGTATCTTGGTTACTCAGACCTTGGGTCTGAGGAGTTGATCGTTGTTCTAGAGTCAGGTCATGTGGAAAAGGCATTACACACAGGCTTATGTGGAATTACTTTCAGTGATGTCAGGAGTGGGTAGATTAATGGATGAACAGGAAGGCAAGCATCACGGCATTATGCTGTCCCTGAACATGAGTAATTTCTGGCAGTTCTCATTTTCTTTGATGGGCATCATTACATTTATAATAAAAAGCTATGCCTTCCCAAACAGAGGTAAAAACGATGCTTTATGTGAAGGCGGCAGAGCTTTATAATCCCACCCCTCGTTACTTTTGTTTTACTGGTCTGTAAATTCCATGAGGGTAGGATCTTTGCCTGTTTCCCAGCAAAATGTGCTTTTTTTTTTTTGGTCTCTCACATCTTGTCCTTTCATCATTTAATTTTTTTTAAATAGACAGTGTTTCACTATTTATAAAAGCTGGCTTGGAATTGGCTATGTTGTCCAGGATGACCCCCAATTCTCTATGTAACCTAGGCTAACCTTAAACTTGTGCAGATTCTCCTGCCTCAGCCTCTGTAGCTGGTGGAGGTACCATACCTGACCCCTTAACTTTTCAGAGTAATCCTCTCCTGTACAGAACGATCTGGGGGTGGCTTGATCCCCAAACCCAACCTGCACTTGCATGACTGCTGGCACCTAGCACTTGAAAGAGCTTGGTGAATTTGAGTCCCATCAGATGAGACCCGAGTCTGAAGCACGCTCCAGGCAGACTCCCAGGGGCTTCCCCAGCCTCTTGTCCCTGTACCTTCAGTCAGTCATTCACCGTGCTGCCTTCATCCTTCTCCCTCATCTTCAAACTGCCTCTCCAATCAGTTTCCCTGTCCACCCGCTCTGCCCACCCCGAATCCGTATCTCCTGAGCCACAGCCCAAATCTGCCTCAGCCATGCTTTGGAAATTTTTAGGATGTAAGTCAACTCTTGCCACTTTCCCATTCACAGAGCTTTTCCGTGGCTACCCATCATTCTGAGGAGCAAGTTCAAGACAGTACATAATCCAGGCCAGATGGACTGTGCTTGTGGCTTTTGCCTTGCCACATAAAATTTTTCAGGCCCTTTTGGTGTAGGAACGGGAGAGCCACCCTTTTTCTATAACCACCCCTTTGCCTGTCCGACTTTTTCTTACCCCAGCTGGTAGAGAGGATGCTCCCTCTTCCAAGAAAGCGTCCTTTATGTCTTCCACCCCCAAGTTTGGGTCAGTGTAGGCTTGAAACTCCCATAGGCTGGGTGCCTGACACTCAGCTTTTGGGAGGGCTCCCACTGCTCCTGATTGATTGGATGAGGAACAACAAAGAAGTACGTTTAGGTGAGCACTGCTTGGGGCAGGGGATATCCTTAGTTTGCACAAGACCCGGCTTAATCAATAAAAAACTGTTAGCACTTCCTAAGGAGTTCTGAATGGGCATACATAGAAATGGAAGCAGACATACATGTGAGGAGGACATACATGTGAAGCGGACATACATGTGAGGAGGACATACATGTTTTATCTTGTTGTGCCTCAGGCCTCAGTTTGTGGAGCGCGGGGATTGCAGACGTGGACCGCCATGGTTTAAGAAGCAGGTGTCGGGTTTTTGCAGACCTGGATGGAGAGCAGCAGCATGAGGGCAGCTGCAGGGAGTCAGGCTGCTTTTAAAATCCCAGTCTCAATATGAAGCGCTTAATGTGAGTCAAACCTTTCACAGTAATGTTTATTAGGCTTATAGCCATTTTTGATCAATATGTATTGATTAAAATCCTACTTTTTTTTTTTTTTGGTTTTTCGAGACAGGGTTTCTCTGTAGCTTTGGAGCCTGTCCTGGAACTAGCTCTTGTAGACCAGGCTGGCCTCAAGCTCACAGAGATCCGCCTGCCTCTGCCTCCCCGGTGCTGGGATTAAAGGCTTGGGCCACCACCGTCAGGCCACCTATCTATTTACTACAAAATCTTCATAAAGCTTGAAAAAATTGCTGGGTGGTGGTGCTACATGCCTTTAGTCCCAGCATTTAGGAAGCAGGGCAGGCAGATCTGGTGAGTTTGAGGCCAGCCTGATCTACAGAGTTCCAGGACAGCCAGGGCAACACAGAGAAACACTGCCTCAAAAACCAAAAAACAGCTGGGCAGTGGTATCGTACATCTTTAATCTCAGAACTGAGAAGGCAGAGATGGGAGGCTCTCTGAGGCTAGCCTGGTCTACATAGTGAGTTCCAGGGCAGCCAAGACTACTCAGTGAGACTCTGCCTCAGAAAAACCTATAAAAATGAAAAATGAAAAGAGAACTAGGTGTCAAATGTAGTGGCCCACACATATTCCTAGCATTTGAAAAGTAGAGGCAGGAGGATCAGTTCAAGGTCATCCTCAACCACATATGGAGCTTGAGACCAACCTGGTCTACTTGATACCCTGTCTCAAAACCATAAAGTCACAGCATGGATTTCACAGGTGAAAATGGGATTGAATATATAGTTAGGAGCAGTGGTGTGTGGAGCGAGACAGTGCCAGTAGTCCACCCTATTTGTACATCTTATCTCTGATGTTGTTTGGAATTACTGTGATGTGGGATGTCCCTCTGTATATGTGTTGCTTTTATTAGTTGATGAATAAAGCTGTTTCAGTCAATGACTTAGCAGAGTACAACCAAGCAGGAAATCCAAACAGAGATATATATATAGAGAGAGTAAGCAAGTCAAGGAGATGCCAAGTAGCTGCCAAAGGAGACAGATGCTGGAACCTTATGGGTAGGCCACAGCCTCATAGTGATACATAGATTAATAGAAATGGGTTAATTTAAGATGTAAGAGCTAGCTAGAAAGACGCCTAAACTATTGGCCAAACAGTATTGTAATTAATATAGATTTTGTGTGATTTTTTTGGGTCTGGGTGGCTGGGAAATGAACATGTAAGTAAGTCTCCATTTACATAATGGTGTCCAATGTGGGCAACCACATTCACATAAAACCTGAGAGGGCTTGGGAAGGAATTCTAGACACAAAAGAACAGAGTTAAGTGTGGCTTCTTGGTAGCAGCATTTTCTCGGGTGGGCTCTGTTTGCTAGAGGCAAGCAGAGGCACAATTCATTTAAGAGAGGGCTTCCTGACTCAGCATTAGCAGCAAAAACTGCGTGACTTCTTTAAGAAATGGTGGTTTCCTGGTTTGTGCTGCCAGCATGAACTCTGGCTCTTTTGGGAGATCCTTTATATAAATGGGGTTTGTGAGCAGCATGCTACTAGTTGCTTAATGGCAACATAGACCTGCTGCATCCCTGGAGCAGGGGTGGTGTGCATGGCTAGCAGAGGAGATGAACATACCTCCACCATGTTGGATGGGGCGGGTCCAACAGGCAGGGCCAAGGAGTTAGTCCTATCCACGTCTGCTTAACTTTAAAAAAAAAAAAAGGTGTTCCTGGTCAGAAAATGATTACAGATACAAAATAAAGACAAATTCAGACAAAAATAAACCTCTGTATAGGCCACAGTATGTTTAAAAAATGTATGTAGGCTTGGGAGAGAGAGGAAAAAGAATATAGACAAGAGTACAGACAGTCATAGATTAAAGGAGTAAAGATAATAAAATAAATATTAAAAGTTAACAGAGTGAAAAATAAGTCACATAAAGATGGAATGTACACAGAGAGTCTGGATTATGTATATTGTTGTGTTTTTTGAATTTTTTGATCACAGAGAAACATTTGAATCTAGAGGCTGTTAAGATAAACCAACATACATATTTTAAAGGTATCTAGACTTCAGAATTTGGGACTAAGGATATGTTACTTTGGAAAAGAGGTTCTACTTTTGTTTCTACAGAAGATGAGAACCTGTGGATTCTTTCCAGGCTAATGTGGTTTGATAGAATAAGACCCCCCCAAAAAAGGTCTCCATGAACCCTAAAAATACTTCATTCAACAAATAGCAGGAAGCAGTTTGGAGGAAACATTGCCCAGGTTCCCAATATGATTGTTTATAAATGTTTGTTTTCATTTAAAGGGGGTTGATTATAATTGATTAATGGTTACAGGCAAGGTCTTTCTAAAGAACAAAAGGGGATATGATATAGAGATGAACACTTTTCATTGGTATAAATCTTGGTCTATTGATACAAATTTAAGGTTGATTTGTTACACTGTGTATATGTATTTCTGCTCTTGTTTAAGGTATTGTGTTTGTGAAGCTCATTTAAAAATGTAATATATAATTAAGAAATACAGATTAATAGTCATCTATAATAGTCAAATTGTAGTCATGTTAGTTAGGCTTTCTAGATATACAGAGATATATTTCAGTTAGATAAATAATCTTCAACACTTCAAAGACCTACAGAATATGGCATTTAAAAGGTTTTAAGAACTTAGACTTTTCTTGACAGTGAGACAAATCTGCTTCTGGCAGCACCAATTACTTCAGAGAGGTTGATGGGTATTGAAGAAACTCGCTATGGAATTTGCCTCCAATGTGACAAGGCTAGCCATTTCAGCAAGAAACTGCTCTTGCCTGGACTACTTGATAGTATTCTGTATGATCTGGACATGCAGGACCTACAGAAAAATGACTACTGAACTTGCTAAAGAAGGTGAGAAAGCCCTTCAGGCTTCCTGCTTCATGAAAGAGTCTGCCAGACATTCTGCAGGACACAGAAGAAAACAACTGATGGACTTTGCTATTATAAGACAGAACAGATCTTCAAATTTCCTGCTTCATGGAAAAGTCTGCTGGATACTAGGGGCCTGGAGGCTGAAGATGGATGCTCCAATGTGAGAGAAGAACTCTGGGAGACTGTCCAGGCAGCAAGATGTCTCTGTCAATTCTAGTTTTGGAAATTGCTTACAATGCACTTCCTGTTTACTTATGTAATATTATATCCTTCTGGGGTCTTTGAAGAGTTGAAGACAGATATAGTTTTCTTTAGTTATGATAAAGGATAAATTAGAAATAAAAATTTAAACTTATAAAGTATTTTCCTTAATTTGCCAAATGTAAAAGGGCTAAATATTGTAACTATAATTCTTGCTTGATAACTGCTTTGTATATGTAATTTTACTATGTTAAAGTTAAAATCTTCCTTTTTAATTAGACAGAAGAGAGGAGATGATGTGGGATGTCTCTCTGTATGTGTTGCTTTTATTGGTTGATGAATAAAGCTGTTTCAGCCAATGGCTTAGCAGAGTACAGCCAGGCAGGAAATTAGGACAGAGACATAGAGAGAGTAGGTGAAGTCAAGGAGATGCAATGTAGCTGCCAAAGGATACAGACGCCAGAACCTTAACAGTAGGCCATAGCTTCATAGTTATATACAGATTAATAGAGCTAGCTAGAAAGATGCCTAAGATATTGGGCAAACAGTGTTGTAATTAATATAGATTCTCTGTGATTATTCGGGTTTGGGTGGCTAGGAAATGAACAAGCAAGTTTCTGTTTACATTACTGCCTGTAATGAAAAATTGGGATAGACAAATTTTTAGTCAGGTCCCCCTCCACATACGCACGCACGCACGCGCACACACTTCGGTCGTGGAGCTGGGGATCAACCTTGAGTTTTGCAGATTGGCCAGTGGTTGTAGTGGTTTCTAGTTCTCCCCTGTTGATGCTGGTGTCCAGCACCAGGCTATGTGGAGGACCCCTCCCTCCATGCTTAGTGTGCCAGTGGTAAAACACCCTGATTACTAGCTGTACTGGTTTGTTTTCCTACCCACATCACTAAATTAGGATCTGGCCTTGGCAAGGCTGTCCTCTTACAGTTCAGGGCCATGTCCCAGCAGTTGTGGCCCTGAAGATCAGGGAGCCCCTTGAGTCTCCTGACTGGAGGTGGCTGTGGGAAGAAGGGTTGTCTGGATAGAGGTAGAATCTCTGTGGAAGGTGGCCTGGGATTTGGTCCTGCCATCAAACCTCAGAGAGCAGAGCCAACTCTCAGATCCTTACTCTGCATGATAGAAAAACTGGTGTGTGGTGAACCAGGCCTCAGCTGGGGAAGGGATGTCAGCTGTGGAGATGAAGGGAAGTTGCCCCCTCTGGAAGTTTCTTTCTGTGTTCTCTGATTAAAGTGAGGCATTCTACCACAGGGGACAGCCTGGGTTGGGCACATCAGGTAGCAGGACAGAAAGCAAGTCTGGACAGGTGGACAGTGGAACCTAGGCTGTGGGGTGGGGTGTGCACACTAGTCCCAGGGAGTGGAGGCAGAGGTCAGGGAGTGGAGAATGGCTTCTACAGGCTGGCTGCCCTCATTAGGTGACTGCTTCCAAGAACTGCAGAGACAGAAGCTGGGCTGGGTCACATCTCTGCCTCGAGGCTGGGGGTTGGAGAATAGTCCCTTGTGAGGTCATTGCTTGAGGAAAGGAAAGTCAGAGGCAAGGAGGCAGGAGGGATTCGTGTTAGATGACAGGGAGACCAGGTAATGGCAGATCAGGAATGTGAGCGGTACTTATTTGTGCTGCTCCTGAGGAGGGAAGGAGAAAGCCAGGGTAGGCAGCCCTGTCCCCAGAGAGAGGGACTTTGAGGCAGGGGAGGTGACTTGAGGAACACCGAAGTTTCAGCTAGGGTTTGGGGAATTCATAGCCTAGGAAAACACCCAGGCCATATCTGGATATTCCTCGGTTGTTCTACGGCATGGGGAGATCCTCCTTGGACAACCCAAATATGAAGCCTAGAGACTCTCCATATATGTTTCTGCTCAAGTCCTGGGGAGCTGAGAGAAAACACAGCTGCAACATGAGCTGAATGGAATGGAAAGGGGGTGCCTGGACCTGGGGACACAGTGGCACTTCAGGATGCCAATAACCCGATGAGACCCATGCACCCGAAGGCCCTCACAGTAACTGAGGGCCATCTGACTGTCTTCTCTGAGGCCTTGGGATAAATCCTTCTCCCCACCTTACGTTCCTAATCTCAGATTCCATCTCAGTCCCCAAGTCTACACATATTTCACAAGGGTCTTCTGCCTGTGATGCTTTTCCTGTGCGTCCTATAGAGAGCAATCTGTGGGTCCTTGTGTCGAGCCTTCCTCCAAAGAAAGTTGACAAGAAAACAATGGGAACAGCCCCGACTGTACGGCAACGAAGGAAGAAAACCCTAACAGCTGTGGGAACTCACAGAAGGCATCACACCCAGTCCAGAGGAGGCAGGTCCATGGATCCCATGCTGGACAAGCCAGATGGCATTTGCCAAGGAGAGCCATGAGGGCACGTCCAGTAGTGTGTGCATGGTGTGCTGGAGACATGCCAGCCAGCTCAAAGGAAGCCACATGTCTGTTAAATCTTCAGGGACTCTGCAAGACTGCTTGTTTCATGCTTTAAAAGTTAACTTAAGCAAACATATAATTAACTAAATTATTTAAAAAACAAAGGTGATATATATTCACTTGCTAATTATTACTGCGTTTTGCTATTATCTGTGCTCTTCAAAGTACTGACATCTACTGTATCTTCAAGGGGGAGAGAGCACATAATTGTGCATGGCTGCTCCTCTCTTGCCAACTCTTTGTTCGGTGACATCACATTGACATCTGGAAAAGGTCAAGGTGAACCTGACTATCACTACATGACATAGCTTAGTTGACTGAGGTCCAGGGCCTGTCAAGCCACACCCAGCAGGCCAAATCCAGCCTTCAAGCTAAGAAAGGCTTTTAGCTGGGCCTGTTGACACAGGCCTATAATCCTAGGTACCAGGGAGGCTGAGACAGGAGGATTGATAGTTTAAGACCAACTTGAGCTACTGAGTGAGTACAAGACCAACCTGGGCAATTTAGTGAGACCTTTTCTCAAAACAAACTAGAAAGTGGGCTGGGACGGTAGCCTTCTGGTAGGAAACTTGCTTGTCTGGCACAAATTAGGCCCTACGTTCAGTTCTTAATACCACACATACAGATGAGAAATACATGTTGGGGGCGGCTGGAGAGATGGCTCAGAGGTTAAGAGCATTTCCTGCTCTTCCAAAGGTCCTGAGTTTAATTCCCAGCAACCACATGGTGGCTCACAACCATCTGTAATGAGGTCTGGTGCCCTCTTCTGGTCTTCGGGCATATACGCAGAAAGAATATTGTATACATAATAAATAAATAAATATATATAAGAAAAGAAATACATGTTTAGAAAAGTCATATCATTGAGTAATTTGTTAAAGTTTCAACAGGTCTTTTTTAAGTTGTTTCTTTCTTACTTTTATGTAAGTAAGTATCAGCCAATATTCATTGAACTACACTCAGCTGGTGTCACCAGTAACTGTTGAACTGGACCATGATCCAGTATTGTTCCTAGTTTGATTATGTCAGATTCTTGAATTGCAGCCAGAGGTTGGCTGCAGATACAAGGGCTAGCAAAATTTTGTTTTTTGTTTTGTTTTGTTTTTCTGAAACATGGTTTCTCTGTGTAACAACCCTGGCTGTCCTGGAACTCACTTTGTAGACCACGCTGGCCTCAAACTCACAGAGATCCACCTGCCTCTGCCTCCCAAGTGCTGGGATTAAAGGCAAGCACCACCACCACCCAGATGGCTAGCAAAAATTAAGAAAGTATTCTATAGAGTATTGTTTGTGTTTTAATTGTTTTGTTTTTGGCTAGAGTCTTGTTATGAAGTCCAAGCAGGCCAGTGTCTCATCATGAGCCCACACGGCCTCAAATTTGTGGTAATCCTACTTCCAAGTGTTGAGATTATAGTTGTGCACCACCAACTGGTATCTGTAAAGCAATTGACTCTAAAAAACTGGATATTTTAGTATTATTGTAAATTTTGCAAAATTTTATATTCTCTATGTTGATGAAATTCACAACGAGTGTCTGTACACACACATATATATACACACACACTCACATATATTTAAGACATGGAACCAGTTGCTGAAAGCATTCACTATGAGGCAAAGGGCTCAAAGGGGAGTAGGGTTGCCCAAGGTAACATGGGGAAGAGGTGGGGCTGGTGCGGTGAGACAGACAGGAGGGACTTGTGCACAGGCGTAAGGAGACAGCCACCATCCTGAAGGCCATGGAGAACTGTAGGAGGATTAGAACACCAACGAACTCATCTCATTTTTGTGTAGAAGATTTTGACAGCTCTGTATGAAGACTGGATTTCTGGGGACCGACTATGAGGGACTAAATTAGTGCAAGGAGGAAAAGCAAGAGGAACTGTGTGAGGGTACTTATGAGAGCCAGTGTGGTGGTAAATTCTGACAACTTGACACAATCTAGGATCTCCTGGAAAGAGTATTATTAACCGAGGAATTGTCTAGATCAAGTTGGTCCGTGGGGAATTTTCTTGAGTGCCTTAATTGATGTGGGAAGACACAGTCAAGCATGGGTTGCACAAGTCCCTAGGCTTGGGGTCTTGGAGATCCCAAGAGGAGAAAGCTAGTCATGTATGGGAAAGCAAGCAAGTCAAGATATGTTCCTTTCTCTCTGCTCTTGGCTGTGAATACGGTGTGATCAGCCACCTCTGGCTGCTAGTGCTGTAACCTCTCTATGGTGATAGACTATCACCTAGAACTGTGAACTAGAGCCCCTCCTCTCCTATGGCTTGTTGTCAGGATATTTTATCCTGAGGGTGTTTCTTCTAGGACACTTGGCTTGAGCAAAAGTTGGATGGTAGTCCTTGGGGCATAGTGACAAAGAATTGCTACCCCTCCCTAGTGTAGGTGTTTGTGTACACTGGAGACTGAATCCAGGACCTTGTACATGCTACATTTGCTCTGTACCACTGAGCTATGCCTTTAACCTATCAGATACAAGTTTAAAAAGAACAGAGCTCCTTTGTTCACATGTATGAAGTTAAAGAACTTTTTAAAGTTTTTTTGTTTGTTTTTTGAGACAGGGTTTCTCTGTAGCTTTGGAGCCTGTCCTGGAACTAGCTCTTGTAGACCAGGCTGGCCTCGAGCTCACAGAGATTCACCTGCCTCTGCCTCCCGAGTGCTGGGATAAAAAGGCAAACGCCACCACCATCTGGCTTAAAAAAGACTTTTAAAGAAGAGAGTGGGTGACTTTCTTCTAGGAGTCCTGGTTGGAGACGTGGGCAGGACATGGAGTGGAGGTGGAGAACTGGGGGTGTCACAGTGAGCTTGGAGCTTCTGTCTTGACAGCTCAGCAAGTCGCAGAACCTGACAAGCGACTGATCTCTTAACCTAAAATGACCCTGTTCAGGAAGGGGCAGAGGTTTGCAGAATGTAGCATCCACACTCATCTCCATGGTTAGATATGTTGTGTTGCACACTTGAGCCTCTATATACACAGGCTATCACGGTGCACGTAGCCGGTGTGGCCCCAGCTGAGGGTACCTGTAGACTGGGGCAGGGGCACTGGGCATGAGCAAACGGTACTTCCCAGAGTAAATGAGCAGGGGAACGGGCATGTCACTGAAAGAGGGATGTAGCTTCAAAGCCTGGTGAGCTGCCAAAGGAGGAGACCTGGGTGGTGGCAGGGAGTGGGGGGTGGTGGTGCACAGAAGACAACTTGTTTCTCAAAGGGCCTGGCTGGCACAGATGGCAGAGTTGAACACCCTAAGTCTGTGGTGATGATGGCTCTTTCCGGTTTATTCCTTAAGCCCCCCCGCTGCAGGTTCTGGTGGCTCCCACACCCTGTCCATGAGAGAGCATACGCAGGCTATAGGCCGCAAGCACACAGGCCTAGAGTGTGAGAGAGAAAGTTGGTGATGGCGTCAGAGCTCTGTCTTACTCCTCTGCAGATACTGTCTCTTCAGAACGAATACAGAGAGAGCCTCGGGTTGCCCATGTACTTGCTTGGAGCGAGGTTTGTGCTGTGTGCACACAACACTGCAGATACGCTGGCCCCTGCCCTAGTGCCTGGGGCCTGGTTCTGCCTTCCTGTCTTGCTCTGTGATCTGAGAGCTGCCTGAAGTGGGGCAAAGAGTCTGGGACACGAGCCAGGAGTGTGGACTACTCCAGCCTACCACACAGTGACTGTCAGCGGTTTCTTTCATTTTCCCACTCTGAAAACTGGAGGGGCGGTAATCCCTTCAGGGTCACCGTACAATCCTGTTGAGCTGTGATTGGTCTATAGGAAATTAGGGAGACTGAGTCCTTGGGCTTCCACGGTGGATAGTGGTGTCCCTTGAATATTTCATTGAAAGATTTAGGGGCTACAAGCAGGTAACACCCACCAGAGGACTTGTCCTCCTCCGAACAATGTGTCCAACCTTTCAGAGATGTGAGAGATTCATGTTCTGGGGCTGGGCTTCAAAAACAAATTAGCAATGTGACAGGTTAAGACCTGCCGGTAGTGAGGCTGGGAAAGTCTCCCCACCCATCCCTGCCCTCAGGCCCTGTTGGGGGGGTTGTTGAACAATAGTGCTCCCCAATTGAGAACCTGGACTAGCATCTCTCTCTCCCGCCCTCGCTTCCCCACCTCCACGCTAGCCTGCTACGTTTTAGGCTCTCCCGCTTTGGGAGCTCAGAGGTTTCATCCTGAGGCTGTATGTCGGCTTAGCCAGAGCACACGGAGACAGCTCTGAAGTCAACAAAACAATAAATGAAGTACGCACAGATAAAGTAAAGTGGATTAAAAAAAACAAGCAAAGTTGAAAGCCACAGGAAGGTGTGTGGGCTGGCCTGAATGGAGCCAAGTGTCTCCCTAAGAGGAGGACCCTGGGACTAAGGCCAGGCCAGCTAGTCTCTCAAGGCAAGGTGGAGGTTTCTGCAGAGATCTGCTGCCAAAGGAATCAGCATAGATCACCAGCAGGGGTGCTAGTACCAGACTCATGGGGATGTAGATGGGACTCTGGGGTCGAGAGTTGCCTCCCACACCTAGCCTCACTCCAGTTTGTCCTACTGATGGCTTAAACCGGTTGTTGCTGTAGGAAAGGAAGACGGGCTAGCTGGGCCAGGTTGGGAAGTGAAGTGAGGGGCATTTGATAGTCTCCCAGCTTCTCTCAGGATCTTGGAGCAGCTGTGAATTCCTGCAGATGCTCGAGATCCCCTCCTAAGCTCGCTCACAGATTGCCCTCCAGGACAAACTGCTTCTCTCCCACTGAGGGCAGAGGAACTCGGGTCTGTGACTGTGCACTTGCTGCGTTCCTTGTGACAGAGGAATCCTAGAATCACAGATCCCTGTCCCCAAAGGATTCAGAAGGCCTTAAAAGGCAGCCTGCTAAGGCTTTGTCACGCCTGGATCCCCCAACAGTTCGGTGAGTTTGAGCCAGCTCATGCTCATTACACCAGAGATTGTAGGGGACCTGAGGCAGCCTGGCCTCTTGGCTGTGCCAGGGGTCCAAGCTGAGAGGCTAGGCTGCAGAGGGAAGGGCTAAGAAGGTCAGCCTACTGTCTGGGAATGAGAATAGAACATTCCAGCACTGACCCCAGGGAATGGGCAGCAGACTCTTGGTCAAAAGGTACCCATCTAGCACCAAAAGTTACCAGGCACTACCATACTCCTGGCCAACTGAACCCACTCCTCCAACACTGATGAAGACACCCAGATAGGTCTCATACTAAAACTCACCAGCCTTAATGAAAAGGCTGACCTGGATCCAAACCCACACGATCCTGTCTACAAGCTAGCTTGAGCTATGAAGACATGCAGATGGGAGTCCCCTGAACAAGGACACCTCAAACCAGCCCCAGCACAGACCCCTGGTTTCTTCTACTGTTCTTTCTGTTACTCCGTAATTCATTCATGGAGAGAGAGAGCGAGCGAGCGCAAGAGAGTACCTAGGCATTAGGCATTGCAGGCACTGAGCTCAGGCCTCTCATTTACTAGGTAAGTAAGTGCTCTGTCCCTGACATCTGTCCTCAGCCTTTTCCTTCACCCTTCTACGAGGGTCCCTCAATGTGACTGCTCTCCTGTTCCAAGGAACCTGATAGCCAAAACTGTACCCACATTCACATTAGAGTCTGTCTTCCCCAAGGGTCAAAGTTCTTAGCCAGGTGTGGTAACACTCACCTATAATCTCAGCATTTGGGAGGGACCGGCTTAGGCTACATGAGACCTTGTCTCAGCAAAACAAAAAGAAAACAAAAAATCTTTATTGTAGAAAACTCGTGGAGTTGATTTAGGTAAAACTCAAAGGAGGGCTGAGGATGTAGGTCAGTTAGTGGAGCGGGGGCCAAGATCACACAGTCAAGGTCATCCTTAGCTATGTAGCACATTTGACACAAGCATAGGCGATGTGAGATCTGTCTCAAAAAATTAAAAGTCATGGAAAAAATCAGATTGTTAAAGGTAAGGTGGGGGAACTTGACAATGGAAGGACCAGACTGTTATCATGAATCTACTATCCATCAACAACATTGAGTGTAAGGAAGATGGACATGTGATGCTTGTTGAGATGCAGTAGGAAGTTCATGGTATCATCTACCCCATCTGACCAAATTTATCTTTGAATGAAAATCAAATCATGTGAGAACTTACTTCCTTTATCTCCCCCCACCACAAGTCAGGGTTTCTCTGTGTAACATCCCTGGCTGTCCTGAAACTCACTCTGCTATGGGACAATGGTCTTGTACCCTGTAAAGATTTGTCATGAGCCACCACCACCCAGATTTTTTTTTTAATTTAAAAAAATTTACGAGCTGGGTGGTGGTGGGGCATGCTTTAATCCCAGCACTGGGGAGCAGAGGCAGGTGGATCTCTGTGAGTTTGAGGTCAGCCTGGTCTACAGAGTGAGTTTCAGGACAGGACAGTCAGAGATAAACATAGAAACCCTGTCTGGGAAAACAAAAAAAAAAATATTTCTTTTGCTTTCCATTTTACATACTAACCCCGGTTCCCCCTTCCTCCCCTTCTTCTGCCCCCCAGGTCCTCTCTTCCCATTCCCTATCCACTCCTTAGAGGGGGTGAGGCCTTCCTTGGGGAGTCAACAAGGTAGACCACAGCAACTTTTATAAAGAAAACATTTAACTGGTGGGAGGGAAGGGCTTGCTTACAGTTTCAGAGGTTCAGTCCATTATCATCATGGTGGGGAGCACGGTAGTGTGCAGGCAAACATGGTGCTGGCTACATCTTGATATGCAGGCCACAGGAAGTCAACTGACACACTGGGCCTGAGGAAACCTTAAAGCCCACCCCCTCAGTGACAGGCTTCCTCCAACACTACTCCAACGACGTCACACCTAATAGTGGCACTCCGTATGAAATTATGGGAACCAGTTACATTCAAACTACACATTCTACTCCCTGACCCCCATAAGCTTGTGACAGTACGCAAAATGCATTTAGTACAACTTCAAAGGTACCCATAGTCTATAACAGTTTCACCAATGTCTAAAGTTCAAAGTCTCTTCTGAGATTCATTCAATCTCTTAACTGTACATCTCTATAAAATCAAAAAATATATTATATACTTCCAACATACAATGACACAGGATATACATTGCCATTCCAAACCATAGGGAAGAAAGCATAGTGAGGAAACACTGGACCAAAGCAAGAGCGAAAACCACTGGGCGAACTCCAAGCTGCATCTCCACGTCTGATGTCAAAGCGCTCTTCAGATCTTCAACTCTTTTCAGCTTTGTTGACTGCAGCTGTCTTCCTTCTCTTGGGCTGGTTCCACTTCCTGTTATCAGGCCTCCTCAGTGGGTACCCCACAGCTCTGCCGTCTCTAACATCTTGGGGTCTCCAAGTCAGTTCAGGCTTCAACTTCACAGCTACACAAAATGGCCTCTCTGGCCTCCATGCAGGGACATCCCTGACATGTGCAGTTTTCTTTAGTAATGGAGGGAAATTCCATAACTACCAACTTCTGCTGCTTCCTGGGGCTGGAACGTGGCCCCCTCATTACATCTTCTTTTTCTGATGGTTTCATTCCCTGCCTAAGCTTGGCGACCTTGAAACTGGATTCATAGACAAGGCTGGCCTCAAATTCAGAGATCCACCAGCCTCTGCTTACTGGGGTCTCGTCACAGTTGTAAAAAAGAATATAATTTTTCTGGAGGTACAGGTTCAAAAGACAAAAATGCCAACACACATACACACACACAATTACATATTTACACATTTGTGTTCACAGCAACATTATTCCTGACAGTGAAGAACGGAGCACACCCAAGTGTCCAGGGTAGATAAACAGTATTTTAAGCATGTTAAGTCATGGACTGTCATTTAGTCAGCCTTCAAAGAAAGGCTCTTCTGACACACGTGTGACACAGATGAAGTCTTAGGACACCGCTAGTAAGATGAGGCAGACACATCCTGAATGTTCCAGGAAGACAGAGAAGCTAGAGGAGCAGAATCCACAGTGATGATAGACCGGCAGCCACAGCTATCGGGGGCCGGGAGTCTCTGGGAGGCTGTTCTATAGGCAGAGACTTTTCAGTTTTGCAAAGTGAAAACGTCCTGGAGATTGATTGTGCAACAATGTGAATGTATTCCCATGAACTGTTCACTTAACACTAATCAGGATGGAGCCAGGCATGGTGGCACACGCCTTTAATCCCAGCGCTCAGGAGGCAGGCAAGCAAATCACTGTGAGTTTGAGGCTAGCCTGGTCTACATAGTGAGTTCCAGCCAGTGTTTAAAAAGTACTTGGTTGTGTTGCTGCATGACTGTAATTTCATCACTTGGGAGCCAAGGGCAGAACCAGGTCAAGTCGGAAGCCAGCCTGAGCTACATAGCAAATTCAGGCCAGTCAGGAAGACACAGAGGACCATATTTTAGTAGTCATTTTAAGACAAATCTTTTCTCTGTAGTTCTGGCTATCCTGGTACTTGTTCTTTAAACAAGGATAGCTTTGAACTCACACAGATCCACCGGCCTCTGCCTCCCGAGTGCTGGGATTAAAGGCGTGTGCCACAACACTTGGTTAGACCATGTTTTAATAAGCAAAAAACAAAGGCCTGGCAAGATGGCTCCACAGTTAACAGCTCTTGCTGCTCTTGCAGGGGTGGCTCACGATCACCTGTAATTCCAACTCCAGGGGAGCTAATACCTCTGACTTCTAGGGGCACCTGTGTGCATGCTCTCTCTCTCTCTCTCTCTCTCTCTCTCTCTCTCTCATACACACACACACTTTTTTGTGCAATTTATTTTCTTTTTTTTTTAAAGTTTATTTATTTATTATGCATACAATGTTCTGTTAACATATACACACCAGAAGAGGCACCAGATCTTATTATAGATGGTTGTGAGCTACCATGTGGTTGCTGGAATTGAACTCAGGACTTCTGGAAGAGCAGCTGGTGCTCTTAACCTCTGAGCCATCTCTCCAGCCCCGCAATTTATTTTCTTATGTGCTTGGTGTTTTGTCTGGAACTGGAGTTAGAGACAGTTGTGAGCTGCCATGTGGGTGCTGCGAATTGAACCTGAATCCTCTGGGAGAGCAGCCAGTGCCCTTAAAAATAAATCTCAAAACAAAAACAAAAAACCTACAAAACTACAGGACAAGGCCAGAAGAGCTGGCTCGGCAGTCAGAGCTGCTCCACTCTCGCAGGACCCGCGTCTGGTTCCCAGCACACACATCAGGCAGCTCACAGGTGACCATAAGCCCAGCTCTGGGGATCTGACACCCTGTTCTGGCCCCGGCAAGCATTCCTTTCCCGGGCACGATGCACACACCAATGGTCATGTGTAGGCTCTGACAGGCCTTCCGACTATGCGCTTTGCACCTTGAGGAAACTCCTGAGCTGTTTATATGTAAGCACTGTGGACCAACAGGAGCTCAGGGAGCTCAGCAGGAGTTTCTGTGGAGCACTTAACCACTGTTTTCCTTCTTAGGTTTAACATCACACACACACACTTTGATGTTTTTTTTTATAATGTCATTAGTCCACATCTCATAAAAATTTTTAAATAAAAAATGATGACAAATTTTAACTCATAAATTTTTTTAACTGTAGGAAAACAAAAAGCCAAAGGTTCATGAGTCAGTGTGAATGTCGCCTGGGCTGCAGGGGAAAGCTGTCTAGGAATGGAGGTGTGAGGCGGGTGAGAAGGCTCAGGGTCTGCACTGTGAGGAATAACCCCGGTGGTGACAGTTTGCTCCCTCCCGGCACCATGTAGCATCCTTGCTGTTCGTGCTCAGATACACACTGGGCATCCTCAAACTGGGCGAGGAGCCAGGACACCTGAGTTTGACTCATCCTGGATCTTGGGCTGTGCCAGGAGCCAAAGAGACAGTGTCTGCCTGCCCAACCCTGTTGGCCCAGCCTGTACCGCAGAGACCAGTGTGGGTGTGGGAGGACCCTCAAATGGCACAGGGAGAGGCCCAGGAGCAGGGAGGGCCCCACCCCGCCCTGTTTGGGGTCCTCATGTTTTATGAAGCCTTCCTGGCTGATGCTCAGTGCCCATGGATGTTGGCATTCCAAACGCTGCCCACACAGACCTCTGAGCGGGTCCTTCATGCAGCCACAGGCAAGCTGGCTCTGGAGTTCCATCTTTCCCCCAGGCTCCCAAGGCCATTTCAAAGTTGTTTTGCTGCTAAATGGTTAACTCTGAGCATTTCCTGGGGTCTCTGCACCTGTTTGTCCCTAAGGGAACGGATGTGTGTGGCAAAGATATTGGGGGGGGGTGCCTGGCCTCCCATACTTGCAGGGAGGCTTCTCAGCTGGGAGCTCCCAGTGGATGGGGTGGGGGTGGCAGGCAGTCACACAATGTTGGAGCTATGTGGCCTCTGGGCCTGCCTCCTTCCTCAGGCTGAGCAGGGAGTGAAGAGTGTGGTTTGCCTTGGGGGAGCAGAGTTGGGCTCCTTGCCCACTGCAAGCCCACTGTTCCAGGTCCACAGCCCCTGACAGGATCAGATAGGGCACGCTCCCACAGCAAGCTGCCTGGTGACCGGGATCTTGCTGACGTAGGCAGGAAAATATTAACCCAGCCTGATAGGCACATGCTCACGTGTGCACAACAGTGTGGTGCGTGCTTGTGTGTGTGTGTGCACGTACGTGTGTTTGCCCACATGTGTGAAACAAGACACAGAAGAGCCAGGCACACACATGTAATCCCAGCTCAAGAGTCTGAGGCAATAGGATTCTGACGCCAATCTAGGATACACAGAGGCCCTGTCTCAAAAAACAAAGCAAAAAAAAAAAAAAACCCAAAAAAACCCACACAGAAAAAAACCCCAAACCCATAAAAATCAGAAACCAAAACAGGAAAGCCAGGTGTGGTGGTGCTCACCTATATATAACTTCATGACCTCAGCACCCGAGAGACAGAAGCAGGAAGATCAGAAGTTCCAGGCCACATATGGCTAGTTCTGGGTCAGCTTCAGAACCTGGATCAGAAGCTGGACCAGAAACAGGGCCAGTGAGATGGTTTGGTGTGTGTAGGTGCTTACCACCAAGACTGGTGATCGGAATTTGACCTCAAATCCACATCGTAGAAGGTAAACCAAGTCCCAGCAATTTGCCCTCAGACCTCCACATGTGTGTGTGCTTGTTGTTGTGGGATAATCTTTTTATAAGCTGTAAAGATTTGTCACTTGGATTGGATTAATAAAAAGCTGAACAGACAATAGTTCGGCAGGATTTGGGGAGCAGAGAGGATGCTGGGAAGAGAATGGGTGGAGACGCAAGAGTCACCAGCCAGACTGTCTGGCTTCTCCTGCATCTGGCTGGTGACTCCACCTTCTTTTTCCCAGAGTTCTCTCTGCCTCAAAAATTCTGCCTAGCTATTGGCTGGTTAGCTTTTTATTTAGCTAATCTGAGTGACACTTCTTCATAGCATGTAAAAAGATTATTCCACAACATTTTCCCCTTTTTGTCTAAATAAAAAGGAAAAGAGAAGTCTTACCTCTAACATAGTAAAACTATATACAATAAGAACAACTATAGGGCTTGAGGGGTGGCCCAGTGATGAAGAGCACACTGAGTGCTTTTTTTGGGGGGAGGGTTTCGAGACAGGGTTTCTCTGTAGCTTTAGAGCCTGTCCTGGAACTAGCTCTTGTAGACCAGGCTGGCCTCAAACTCACAGATATCTGTCTGCCTCTACCTCCCAAGTGCTGGGATTAAAGGCGTTTGCCACCACCATCCAACAAAAATTTTCCATTATTTATTCTATCTTGATGAGTCCAAAGCTCCGTACCTAATTTACCTTCTATTATAACTAAGGAAAACTGTAACTATAACTACTTAGTCCTCAACTTCATCAAATATCCCAGAAAAATATAATATTACCTGAGTAAATAGAAAGTGCACTGCAAGTCACTTCCAAACAGAAATGACAGATGTCTGGCTGCCTGGACAGCCGTCAAGGTTCTCTGCAACATTGGAGCATCCATCTTCAGCCTACAGGCCTAGAGTATCTGATAGACTTTTCAGTGAAGCAGGAAATTTGAAGACCTGTCCTCCCTTGTATTAGTAAAGTCTGTCAGTAGCTTTTCTCTGTGTCCTGCAGAATATCTGGCAGACTCTTCTGTGAAGCAGGGATCTCAAAGGACTTCCTTCCTTGTCTTGGCAAAGTTCACCAGTCTTTTTCCTGTGTCCCACTTCTCCGGTCTGTACAGAATATTGTCAGCGGTCAAAGCAAGAGCAGTCGCTTGCCTAAATGACTAACCTTGCCACATTTAAAGCAAACTCTATATAGAGTTTCTTCAATGACCATCATCCTTTTATGAAGTAAATTGGTCAGGAGCAGATGTATCTCATCATGAAAAACCTTAGGTTATTAAACATCTTAAACGCCATACTATGTAGATCTTTGAAGTTTTTGAAAATCATCTATCTGTCTAAAATATATCCATTTAATCTTGAAAACATATCTAATGTGACTACAAGTTTGATGATTATAGATTAATTACTAACCTCATCTCTTATTTGTACATTGCATTTGTCAATGAGCTGCATAAGCACAATACCCCAAACAAGAGTAGAAACATAGATACAGTAAAACAAAAACAACTTTAAATTTGTGTCAATATACCAAAATCCATGCCAATGCAAAATATCTGAGATTAATATTTGTCTTTTTATTCTATATTCCTATATTCTCCTAAGTGGTAGCAAATATCCATAACCCACCAAATAACCAAAAATCACCCACCCTATCTCTTGGAAATGTGGGCATTGTGTTCTCTAGACTGCTTCCTGTTGCCTGTGGGTGAAGGCATCTTTAAAGGTCCCTGAGAAAATGGAGATAATGGCCAAGTCCTGGGAAGAACAGCATTAAGCTTTGTTGATAGATATCACCCGTCAAGTTTCAGGAGGTCTCCCTGACTAAACCTGATCCATATTAACCCTGAAGGGATCCACAGCCTCTCCTTTCCTGTGGAGACAAAAGCAAAACCTCTTCCCCAATGTAATGTATTTTTTGACTTCTTTTTTAAAATTAACATAGCCCTAAAGTATCTAGGCTGGTTCAATTTGATGGTCCCGATAACAATCCCATGTCTGTCAGTAGCTGTCATTCGCTCACCAGCATTCAAAAAATTCAAAATCAACACAACTACATAGGATCCAGACTCTCTGTGTATTTTCCACCATTACAAGACATTTTTATTATATATTACTTTACTCTCTGTAAAGATTTTACCTTATTATTTTAAAACTATTTGTTACTTTCTTCCAGGCAGTGGTGGCACACGCCTTTAATCCCAGCACTTGGGAGGCAGGGGCAGGCGGATCTCTGTGAGTTCGAGGCCAGCCTGGTCTACAAGAGCTAGTTCCAGGACAGGACAGGCCCCAAAGCTACAGAGAAACCCTGTCTTGAAAAACCAAAAAAAAAACCAAAACAAAACAAAAAAAACAAAACCAAACCAAAAACTCAAAACTATTTGTTACTTTCTATACCCATTTTATTTTCTCTCTTAAGCCTATACACATTGTTAAATACAGTCACCTGTTTAGAGTTTTTTTTTCTCTTTGAATCTTCTTTACTGTGTATCTGTAATCTTTTCTGTCTGCATGAGCAAAACCATAAACCCACAGCGTGACTTAGATCATGGCCACTGGTGGCTCAGCTGCCGGGAGACACGTGTCTGTATTGCAGCTAGCACGAAAGACACGAGACTAGGAAGCCTCGTTTGGCTTCATTTTTGTGTGTTTAGAACCATTTTAAAGCTTTCTTAGGTCTTATGTGGCTATACATGGTTGGATGTTAGGTGTCATTTGTAGGTAGATTTTTCTGTCTTTCTTGCCAGTTCCCAAATCACGAGATGAAGACTTATTAATTATGAAAGCTTGGTTGATAGCCTAGGGTTGCTTCTTATGAGCTCTTATAACTTAAATTAACCTATTTTATCGGGAGCTACTGAGTAGCGGCCTCAGCACTCTCTCAGGGTTTAGAATAGGACTCCTACGACAAGCAAAAACTGGCTTGTGAATTTGATCTGAGGGGTAGAACAAATTGACCGCCTTAGGCACGTTTCTCCTGCATGTGTCTTTATTCCTTAGGGAAGATGAGCATAAGGGCAAAGCATCAGACATAAGGCATAAAAGGGGCGATCTCCACAAAGCTTTCAGTTTATACAGGCACACAGACAATTTAGCAATCCCATAGGCGGTAACTATTGTATCAAGCATGAATTTTCACAAAGTCACAAGAAACCGCGGATCTGGCAAGGAGACGATTTACATCTCAGAGGGGTGTGGCTGTGAAGTTCCTGTGTGGCTGGAAACACAGCCTTGGTAGTTATACTGACCGGTGGGCTTGATTTGCTTTAGCATCTAGCTGGCTGAGTTAAAAGGAATCTCTGCAGGGGACCCTGCTTCTGGCTCCAGCAGGGTGCCTAGGTGAGAATTTTTCTCTCTGAAGCTAGTTTTAGCTACTCAGGCCTTTTTCCTGTATAAGCAGTTAATTTCCTGGGCTATGATCCTATGTTAGTTGAAACCAAGGTGAAGGGTAAATACAGGGTATTAGTAGCTGTTAAGTCAGAGCAGACCAGTAGATTACACCTTCCTGAGTCTGCTGTTAGAGCAGACACACGGCCTCCTGTATGAGGCTCCTTTCTCGTCAGTGAATACTGTCAATAAAGAAGATTTGTGGGGACTATTGCAGATTTTGGCTATGAGAACAAGGACTTGACTGACTGAATCCCTTTCACACAGAGGCTTCATGGTGTGGGGGGAGGTATCTGGATGCCTTACAGGAAAAGTCAGTTTATACACTGCTGGGATACTATAGAAGGGAGAAACGCCATGATTTCATGAGATTTTTACAGATTTGACCGTGACTTATCCAAAGTCAGGTGTTCGCTGCAGCTCTGCAAAACGGGTTCTCCAGGTGGAGTGTGCGTATGCACTTCCTGTGGGTAGTCCAATAGATCCGTCAGCAGTACATTTACTGTATAATACTTGTGGGCTCACCACACCGTATTTTATGAATCTATGTTCTGCATTGTGTTTTTTACCTCTATCCCATTTTGTGTGTCCAACTCCTTCCCCAACTGGCTTCTCCCATGTCTGACTGGTGACTCCACCTTCTTCTTCCCAGAGTTCTCTCTGCCCTGAAAATCCTGCCTAGCTATTGGTTGTTTAGCTTTTTATCAAACCAATCCGAGTGACACTTCTTCATAGTGTACAAAAAGCTTATTCCACAACATGTCTTTCTACTCCTCCCCATAAAATGTAAAAAATGAAAAAAAAAAACATATAAAAACCAAAAGACCCAGATCACACCCCCTCCAGACACACACTCATCCATGGTTCTCATATATGTAAATTCTGTGTTATCTCCTCCACTGCCTCTGTCCATGAGTGGGTCTCCTCTAGGCTTCAGGAAGCCTTCGTTGGTAACTTAAACCAGAAAGAAAAGGTACATGTTGTCTGGTTGGTTCCTGATGTCCAGTCAAACAGCTCATCACTGGCTCTTTTCCTCTTCCTCCTCCCTACCCCCTTTCTTTTTTTATTTTGAGATAGGGTCTCACTATGCAGCCTTGGCTGGCTGGGAACTCACTACTCACAGAGATCCCTGCCTCTGCCTCTCGAGTGCTGAGATTTAAGGCATGTGACACCACTCCTGGCTTCTTTTTTATTTTATTTTGGTTTTTCGAGACAGGACTTTTCTGTGTAAAAGTCCTGGCTGTCCTCAAACCCACTCTGTAGACCAGGCTGGCCTTGAACTCACAGAGATCCGTCTGCCTCTGCCTTCCGAGTGCTGGGATTAAAGACGTGCACCACCACCGCCCAGCATATTTTTTATTTTTGAGACATCATCTCACAGTATGACCTTAGTTGGCCTGGCACTTGCTATGTAGCTCAAACTTGCCTTAACATGGCCTTAAAGACTGGGTTTAAATTCTTATTCTTCAGGGCTGGGGAGCATTTGCTTAACATGTGGGAGGTACTAGGTTCAATTAAAAAATTATATGTGCTCGTGCACCCAGACACACTCATTCCCTGGATCCTTTATCTACAGCAATCTTTGCCTTGGACAGATAGCCTTGATGTCGCCCCGAGCCTCTGTCCCACGCGCTCTGTACTTGAGCTCTCTATGACTTTGGAAAGGATGGATGTCCAGGTGGATTGAGGCTGAAGGAATTCTGGCAACTGGCAAATGTCAGGGTTGAAGTGCATCCCTTACCTAGTCACACAGCTCCTTGGGTGACCTCGGGAAAGAAAACTCACACTTTCCCTTCCTTGAAAAGAGAAGTGGGTGAGGATGTAGCTCAGGGGTAGAGCAACTTGTCTAGCACGTGTAAGGCTCTGGGTTCAATCTTCAGCACTCCATAAAGTGAAACAAAACCATTCTCAAGTGGAAAAAATCTAAACGCCTGTCACTAGGGGGGTCCACAGAGCAGCAGATTCGCCAAGTGGAATGCTGGACAGTCACATGTTGCAGGAGGCAAAATAATCTCAGTGACTGAATGAAAAAAGTACATTCAAAACCTTATGCCTTTGGGTGTGGTTGTTAATCGCAGCACTCGGGAGGCAGAGGCAGGCGGGAGTTCTCTGAGTTTGAAGCCAGCCTGGTCTACAGAGTGAGTTCCAGGTCAGTCAGGGCTACACAGTGTGCTCTGGTCTCAAACACAAGACCCCCTTCTGTAAGGACTATTTATTTGTTGTTTAGAAAGTGTCAGGGGATATGTGCACGTGTGAACACAGAGAAAAGATTAGACAGTCTATCAAAAGGTCAACAGTACTTGTCAGTGAACAGGAATGGGTCTGTAAGGTTCTTTGGGCTCTTTTATATTGCAGGTGATTCAACAGTAAAAGAAAACCATCTCAATCTTCTCCCCTTTTCAAAATTTCCCTCCAAATAGACAATTATATCTGGTGAGCTCATTTGGCTACACGTCTGTAAATAGTTAAATTTTTCAGTTAGGTAAACATCAGTGTTTCCAGTCCCCAGTTTGCTCTGTCAGATTCTTAGTGCAGTAGTAAGCGAGAGGTCAGTGGGGAGCGGGTGACTGCCAACCTTCCACCAGCAAACAGCTGGACAGCCAACAAAAATAGTCAGGAAACTTATTTATGGTCTGGCGTGGTGCTGGTGGTGCACATCTTTAATCCCAGCACTCAGGAAGCAGAGGCAGGTGGATCTCTGGGTGCTTGAGGGCAGCCTGGTCTACACAGTGAGTTTCAAGCCAATCAGCAGTCAGTGCTACATAGTGAGACCATGTCAAAAAGAAAAGAAAATTATTTATAGAGATACGGTCTTGCTCAGGTTAGCCTGGAACACATTGTATAGTTTAGGTTGGTCTTCAAACTCATGGCTATCCCCCTGCCTCAGCCACATAAATGTTTAAATTATAGGCATGAGCTACCATGCCAATATTTTTGTATTGTTTTTTCAGTGCTGAGGCTTGATCCCTCCCACACCCTCACCCCTCTCTCTCTCTTTTTTTCTTTCTTGAGATAGTATCTTCTCTATGTAGCCTTGACTGCCCTGAAACTCACCATGCTTCTCTATGTAGCCTTGACTGCCCTGAAACTCACCATGTAGACCAGGCTGGCCTCAAACTCACAGAGATCCACCTGCCTCTTCCAAGTACTGGGATTAAAGGCATGCACTATCATGCCTGGCCACTGCTGGGGCTTGATCCTAGGGCCTCACACTTGTTAGGTAATCGGCACTCAGCTACATCCTCAGCAAACAACACCTTTCTAAAAGACAGATGGCGTGGCTAAGGGCACACCAGACGACTGCCCTGTGGTACTCTGTACTGTGCAACTCATCTCCAACTGCTTCTCGCCCCCCCACCCCCATGTCAGCTCTGGACCTCCTGGTCTGCTGCTGCATTCACAAATCCATTCCCTCTGGCCCTGATCCATAGTTAGGTGGAGGAGCAGACTCGTGCAGCTAGGACCCAAATCTAAGTCAGCTGCAAGACATCATAAGGTCTTCACCGCAGAGCGGAGAGAGGGGCTGGACTTGACAAAGAAAAATAGGGTGATCAGTTAGAGAATTTCAGGGGCATGGGGCTGAAGAGATGGCTCACTGGGTAAAGACCCTAACTGCTGAGACCGACGCCTGAGTTCAAGCCCCAGGACCCATATGGTGGAAGGAAGGAACCAGCTCCTGTGGGTCGGCATCTGACCACCGCCCCTACTCACTTCCCGTCGGGAATGGTGACACATGACTTTTGGGGAGGGATGGGAGAATGTCTGGGAGTTCAAAACCACCCTGGTCTACATAGTGACTTCCCAGCCAGCCAGAGCAACACAGTGAGATCCTGTCTCAACACACTCTCATACACACACACACACACACACACCCCAAAACCCAAACCAATCAACTAAACAAACAAACAAAATAACCCAAACCACCACACACACAATAAATAAAATGCAGTTAAAAAACAAGAATTTCAGCCGGGCGGTGGCAGCTGTTTGGTTGGAAGCGTCACCTCAGCTCCCTGGCACCCCATTTATCCAAGGAGTCTGGAATGTTTGGTTGGAAGTGTCATGTCAGATCCTCTCCGTTTCAAGCCCCCCTCCCCTGGAAGTCGCCTTAGTCCAAACTCCTGCTCCGAGAAAGGTCATCAAACGGTGATCCCTCCCCAGAGAAGGTCAAGACCATTCCCACAGGCTATTTAAACTGCCACCCCCCAGACTGAACACATGGTCTTTCCTGTTCTCTGTGGTCTCCCCGGTTCTCCTTTCTCCTCTGGAGGGCCACTGGGAGCGCTGGCATCCATTAAACCTGGGCTTCTTCTAATTTGGTCTGATTTGGATTATTGCATTGGCGGAGAGGTTTGTTGGGCCGGAAAAACCTAACAGTGGCACATGGTTTTAATCCCAGCACTCGGGAGGCAGATGCAGGTGGATCTCTCTGAGTTTGGGGCCAGCCTGGTCTACAAGAGCTAGTTCCAGGACAGGCTCCAAAGCTACAGAGAAACCCAGTCTTGAAAAAACAAAAACAGAACAGAACAAAAACAAAAACAAAAAAACCCCAAGAATTTCAGGGGTTGTAGCTCAGTATTAGAGCATTGTTTTTGTTTATGGCTTTTTATTTTTGGTTTTTTGGTTAGCAACAATAGTGCCTCAGATAAAAATCATTGGTTATGATACTGCCATTCTGCAAAGCTTGTCTGTGCTTTTTACCTTTGTTTTATTTATTTATTCTGGTTTTTTGAGACAGAGTCTCCTTACATAGCCCTGACTTGTTCTGGAACTCACAATGTAGATCAGGCTGACCTCAGACTCACAGGGATCTATCTGCCTCTGCCAACTAAGTGCTGAGATTAAAGGTGTGGCTACCATGCCCTGCTTGATTATTTGAGCTTTAAAAAATTTACATTTTAAGTTTTCTGTATACATCTGCAGAGGTCAGAGGGCAACCTGTGGGAGTCAGTTTTCTCCTTCTATGGTTTGAGTCCTGGGATGGAACTCGGGTCCTTGAGCTTGTATGCAGCCATCTCACCATCCTTTTTTTTTTTAAATTTTCCTTTTATTTTATGTGTATGTGTGTTTTGCCTGCATATGTCTGCACACCACGTGGTGCCCACACAGGCCAGAAGAGGGCGTAAGATTTCCTGGAACTGGAATCACAGTTGTTACCTACCATACTGGTGACTCCAACTGGGGTCCCCTGGAAGAGCAGCAGCCTCTGTGTCCAGCCTCTGTTTTTGTTGTCTCGAGACAGAATCTTGTCTTGCTATACAGACCTGGCTGGCCTGGTACTTGTTATGTAGCTCAGCCTGGCTTCAAATTTGTGATCCTCCTGCCTCAGCTTCACCAGTGCAGGGATTAAAGGTGGCACTACAAGTAAAGATCTGGGGTTAATTTCTGGTGCACAAATAAACACACACACACACTATTCAGAGAAACAATGGGAAGTTTTCCTCTTCTTCTTCTTCTTCTTCTTCTTCTTCTTCTTCTTCTTCTTCTTCTTCTTCTTCTTCTTCTTCTTCTTCTTCTCCTTTTCCTCCTCCTCCTCCTCCTTCTTCTTTTCCTTCTTCTTTTTTTTTTTTTACTATAAATATATCCTAAACAGTGCAAATACTGTTTTTCTGAAGCTGTTTAAATGAAGCTCACTAACTATTTTGCATTTTGTGTGGTAACCCTACTCGGAGCCTACTCTTGGGAGAAAGGGTGTGCCCTCTCTGTCCCCAATTATCTGATTGATCCTATCCAGGCTAGTGTGATTCATCTTTCTGATCTGTAATTCGCTCTGCTGCTGGTGCCTTTAGCTGCCTCTCTTCTCTCCTCCGTGGAACTGTCTCTTAGCTTCCAGGGTTTTGGCAAGGAGACCACCTTCCACCCTACCGGCTCTCCTAGGCAACGCTCTGCAAACACGGTGCTTCACTGGCCCCTCTGCAACTCAGCGCTGCTACCAGCAGGTTCCACAGCCTCTAGGCAGCCCAGTGCCTAGCTTGTCATCTCCCTCCCACCTATTCCTTCTTAGTTCCCCCGGACCTCAGAGTCCTGGCCCTCCTCCTAGTAACCCTGAGCCATCTGGGCTGATAGCCCCTGCTCATTCTTTGACTGGACTCTCCCCCGGAATTTGCTGGAAGCCCAGTGCCTCAAGGGTGTAGTAAAGAGGCTTTGTTCTGCTCCTGGCTTAGTTAGATCACTTTAGAGGCTGTCTGGCCCTTGGGATACAGTCAAAACCAGGTAAAGCCTCTTCATGGTAACCCCACCCAAGTCTCCCCACTCTGTAAACCACTCTCCATTTCCAGACTAGATTTTCACAATCCTTTGGGGCTTCAAGCAGCTTCAATAGGGATTCTCTTCCTCTGTGGCTGAACCTTGGAGGATTCAGCTTCCATGCTGCCTTTTCTGGAAGACTCCTGCCTCTCTAGACTTGATATTCCTTCTGCCCATTACCATGAATTCTAAGTTTTATTTGCTTGCCTGTGAGACAGATGGGGCTGTCTCTACGTTGGTTCCCACATCCAGCTAAGTAAATATGCCCCTTGGCCTGACCCTAACGTAGATCCTAGCTCTCGCTCTAGTACTACTGCCACGTTCTGGCTTCATGGGAAACTGTGGTTGGGATGTATTGTATGAGAGAAGAATCTATTTTTTTAAAAAAAGGCTTTATTTATTTGACTCAGAGTTTCTCTGCATTGCCCAGGCGATCCTCAACCTCAGAACTTCTGACCCAAGCCTTCCAAGTGCAGGGATTATAGGTGTGCACCACCACACCCTGTTCCATGGCTCCCTCACCCTTTTTTTCCCTCCAAGAGGAGCTTTCTCTGTGTAACCCTACCCTATCTGTCCTGGTACTCACCCTGGAGACCAGACTGGCCTCGAACTCATGGGATTGAAGGGGTGCGCCGCCACGCCCAGCCCATAGCTCACTCTTACTTAACCTTACCTCATATCTGCCCGGACAGCACACATAGGGCAGGGGTGAAGGCATGTGTCCCTCTTTTCAGAGGACAGCTCTGCCTTCCTGGAAGAAATGCAGCAATCTGAGCCCACTTAGGATCTGCTAGGGAATGCGGCAGAACCTTTGGCCTCTGGGGCTGCCGTCCTGAGCTGCTGGGAGAGTTATGCTGGGTTTGAGGATACAGGCATGCTGTGCAGGTTCTGGACAAGGCCTGGTCTTTGGCGCCCTCTAGAGGACAGAATTTGTTCCCTCTTTCCACACACCCCTTCCATATCCACTTTCTTTTCTTTCTTTTTTTCCCTTTCCTTCCTTCCTTGTTTTTTGGTTTATCGAGATAGGGTTTCTCTGTGTGTCTCTGGCTGTCCTGGAACTCACTCTGTGGACCAGGCTGGTCTCAAACTCACAGGCCTGCCTCTGCCTCCCTAAGTGTTGGGATTAAAGGCATGTGCCGCCACCAGCCAGTCTTTCTTCTTTCTTTCTTTCTTTCTTTCTTTCTTTCTTTCTTTCTTTCTTTCTTTCTTTCTTTCTTTCTTTCTTTCTTTCTTTCTTTCTCTCGTTCTTTCTTTCTTTCTTTCTTTCTCATTCTTTCTTTCTTTCTCATTATTTCTTTCTTTCTCTTCCTTTCTTTCCTTCTGTTATCTATCTGTCCATCTCTCTATTTTATATATACAGAGTTCTGCCTGCATGCATGCCTGCAGGATTAGAAGAGGGTTCCAGATCTCATTACGAATGGTTGTGAGCCACCATGTGATTGTTGGGAATTGAACCCAGGACCTCTGGAAGAGCAGACAGTGCTCTTAACTGCTGAGCCATCTCTCCAGCCCCCTCTTTAAGATAGTGTCTTATGTAGCCCCAGATATCTAGTCTCAAACTTGTTGTGTAGTTGAGGATGACCTTGAACTCCTGAGTGTAAGTGCATGGCTCTTCATTTGAGAAAGTCTTGCCATACATGGTACCCTCTGGTCCCTATATAGACTCACTATGTAGACCGGCTGACCTCATTCCCCTGCTTTCCAAGTGCCAGGATTACTGTGTAGCTCTGGATGGCCTGGAATTTACTACATAGTCCAGGCTGGGCTCAAACTTGTGTCCCCCCGTCTCTGCCTCATAGGTGCTGGCTACAGACATGTGCCACCATGTCCAACAGTTTAATTCCCATACAAGACTTTTGTATTGTTGCTGTTTTGTTTTTGTTTTGTTTTTTCAAGACAGGGCTTCTCTGTGTAGCCGTGGATGTCCTGGAACTCGCTCTATAGATCAGGCTGGCCTCCGACTCACAGAGACCTACCTGCCTCTGCCTTCCAAGCGCTGGGATTAAAGGCGTGCGCCACTACCGCCCTGGCTCCATACAAGACTTTTGGGCGACCGCATCCTATAACTTCTCCCATCAAGAGGCTGTGGGTCTCCGGGGTCTCCTGCCCACTGCCTGCCTCTCCAGTATCAGGCACCCCTCATGCTTCAGCCCTACAGTTCTTACTGACACGTCCATGCCTGCCTGTTCTTCTAGACCTATCCATGCCCCTGAATCCAGAGGACCTCTTTGTTTATAGGTGGAGAGAGGAGAGAGAGAGAGAGAGAGTTCCCACTACTTTCCTGAGCCCCAGCCCCATGCTGGGGCAGCTTGGTTTCTCTCATGGAGCCCCAGGCTTGTTTTTCCTAAGAGCAGCGGTGTCTGGAAGACAGACCCTGGGAGGGGTCCCCCAGGAAACCAGGTCTGGGTTTTCCACTCCCCTCCCAGATGGGGGACCCCTGAGGACAGAGCCTGATTTCTCTTACTCTCCTTCAGGTTGAGGGCTCTTGAGATTGCTTCCCTCACCCTTCCTCCTCTCTGTTGATTTCTAGAAACTTCTACCTACAGTCCCCAACTGCATGGCTTTCTCTACAGCCTGAAACACAGGAGCCTCTGTGCACTTCCGCAGGCTATACCTCTGGCTCTGGCCGTAGAGATAAGCCAGACACTTGGCTTATAGGACTGGCCTTTCCTCTGGGACTATGAGCCTGGAACTCCACTCTGACCTCACAAGGGCTGTCTCAGAACTCAATCTCCATGGTGCTGTTGGCAAGCTCAGGGATGCTATTTTGGGCAGTGTGTATGGACTTAGCTTAAGTGGCATGAGCCAAACCCCTGCCCTACTGACCTCTTCCCTGGAGGAGCACAACAGGACTCAGGGCCACCCTGGGCAGGGATGAGAGGCAGGCTCTAACTGAACACTCAAAGACGGCAGAACTCCAGCCACAGCTTGAGAAGGAGGGACAGAATCTAGAACAGTTTTGACATTAGCAGAAGGGGCTCAGACGGAGGCTGACACACCTCAGCAGAGTGAGTGGGGCTGCAGGTAGGCTGGGATGCGGTGGCCTTCTTGGGACAAGCCCAGCAGGGACCACCTAGGGTGACTATGGGATTGTTGGGAAAGAAGGTTCATCAGGAGTTGAAGTGTGACTTTCTGTCCTGATTCAGCCCCATGTGGCTGTGTGACACGGACAGACCAGCTGTAACTTGGCTGTGGCAGAGTTGCTGAGTGGAGGGGGACTTGGGAGGGTGTGCTGCCCTGTGCCTGGTGGAGGGAGGAGGGAGCAGCTGAGGATCCAGTCCTAAAGACTGGGCAGAAGGGAAGCAGTCAGAGATGGGTCCATTGCTGACTTCTGCTCTGGAGTGCTCCTCAGAGGCTGGGTCAGGACTCAGGGTTTCTGCCATTAGGGTTAAGGACATAAATTGATGCCTGGGGGTGGTGGCGCATGCCTTTAATCCCAGCACTCAGGAGGTAGAGGTAGATGGATCTCTGAAAATTCGAGGACAGCCTGATCTACTACAGAGCTAGTTCCAGGACAGGCTCCAAAGCTACAAAGAGAAACTCTGTCTTGAAAAATCAAAAAAGTATATATATATTTACATATATTATATAATTTATAATATAAATAATATATAATATAGCATAAATGATGTAATATATAAAATTATGTATATTATTTATATATTATAAATTATATATAATATATATATATATAAATTGACGCTTCATCTAGACAAAACTGGGTAGAACCTGGCTGAGGGCAACTCAGTTACCTTGATGGTATGAGAGATGGATGGGATACAGGCTAAGTTTTAGGAAAGGTGGGAGGGCAGACTTTGGGCATTACATCATTCAAAGCTATAGATGGCAAACTTGGGAAGGCAAGGAGGACCTCTGAAGAGCCTGGTCTTGAGATCCAGGATCCTGAGACAACATGGGTAGAGGGGGGTGAGACGACAGGACCCCTAGCAACTGATTGAGGCAGACTTCCTTCTCCCTCCCTTGGTTTGGGGAATAATACTGGCAAGAGCTGCTTAGTGGCTTCTTCCCTGGGAAACTGAGGTCTGGTGGGAATGTGGGGCCAAGTTCCGTGTCCCTCAGTCCTAGGTTCCTCTGATTCCACAGCATCTAAAACCCAGAAAGACATACGATGTCTCAGACAGTCCAGCCAAGGCGGTAAGCATTCCTCATCTCCCACTCCAGTCCGTCCTTGACCATAGCACCTCGGTTGCGTTCCGGTCCTGTCCCCAGCATCTCCCTCAGAGCAGCTGCTCTCCTGGGCCCCCTCTTTCCCACCTACCCAGTAGCCCCTGACCCAGCCCACCTTTCTCTGATGTCCCACAGCACAGCCAAGATCAGGTCCCTGGGCTCAGGGGAAGCTCGGAAGATCAAGATGAGGATCAGGGATTGGTGAACAGGTTCTGACTCTAACGAATGGCACTTAGCTGAACCAAATCTCATCACTTTTTTTTGACTCGGGTACAGCTCTCTTGGGGTGAAATAAAAGCCAGGTCTTTGGCCTGGCCGCGGCTAGGTTCCCTTTACCGCCTTGTCCTCTGCCCCAAGCCTCACTCTCCAGGCTTCACTGTCACCCCTTTGCTTTCTGTCCACCTGCTCGGGCTCCTGCAGCAACTGTCCCCTCCCCCCCGAAGCTCTCTCCGCACCCTTAACCCCACGGTCACTCCTTCACCTCCACTCATTTCCGACGAGGCTTCTCAGTAAGGCTTCCAGTGCCGACCCAGCTTTCAGGCACACTCCTTGCGCAGACCCTGCATTTCCCGGCCCCTTCCTCTGGTTTTCAGGTCTCTGTAGGACTTGTTACCCAGCAAGCACGCTTTTGCTCATTCCGTCCTCTCTTGGACTCACAGACCCAGCAGCTCCTGTGCTGCTCTCTCAGCCATGCCCCCCCCCCCCTGCTTGGCTTTAGACTCGCTTCATAAGACCTGTTGGGGTCCCACCAACAGCTCAGATCCCAGGTAAAAACAACCTTCTCCATGCCCCCCTCTTCTTCCTGTGGCCTCAGCTCAGTAGGGGTGCCATCTTCCTCACCTCCAGCCGGAAGTCGAGGCCATGTCCTTAACGTTTCCCTCGCCATATTGGCTCACATCTACTCACCGATACCCCAAAATACTTAGACTTTTGAGTCTAGCACTACCCTATTTTCCCAAGGCCAACCAATCTGCCTCATTTCTCTTCATCCTCCAGACACAGCACCTCCCCACATGCCAGCCCTGTGCCCTCCTAACAGACACGGCTGCCTGGAACTCACTGTAGTTCATCTAGCTGTCCCTCCAACAGAGGTTTTACTGAACAAGCGATTATCAATCAAGCGTCAGGCACTTTAGGAAGCTTGGGTGTTCGTCTGGTTAAGAACAAGATGTAGATCACCTGGTTCCCATCCATTCAGCCAATATTTACTGCCCACCTGTGGGCCTGGCACTGAGGGTACACAGGACAGTAAGACTCTGCCCCCACCACCCTTGTTCATTCAGTTGCAAACGCAAACATCTCTGTGCTGGCCTGGTTGCAGAGCCCAGTGCCATTGCTGAACCCCTCCCCCATCTTCTGAAGAACCTAGGATTTGTTTTTCAGGCTTCAGTACTGTTGCTAGAGACTAGCATCAGACTTTGCCATATCTTGTGTGCTCTGCAGAGCATCCCACTGCTCCTAAACCCTGGCTTGTGGCCCCCAGCTCTGACTCCTGCAAAGAGACAGACACAGTCAAGTTCTATTTCCCATCTGCTCCCCCCCACCTGCAATCAATGTAGACTGCACTTTCAGCTCCTGGTCCATCCCCTTTGCAAAGTGGCCACATTGGTACACCCCTCCTACCTGCTCAGTTTGGGGCTGAAGGAAGAAGAGGACTGGCGGGCTCATCCTTCCTCTCCATGTCCCTGTGGTTCTCAGGTATCTCTCATCCCAGCTCTTTCCACTGCCCTGGGCAGGAAGAGAAGGTACATGGGGAGAGGCTACCAGGTTACCCATTAACTCAGCCATGAGCTGAAGGGCCGATGGGCAGGAGGCAGACTTGACTCTTCCGTTCGTTGACTTGGTCTGCTGCTTCAGGTCCACCCAGAACGCCACGATGGCCCCAAGGCCCGTGCTCAGGAACATCCAGGGGGTGCTGCAGAGGGAGATGGTGCGGGAGTTCCTGGCCGAGACCATGAGCACCTATGTCATGATGGTGAGTGGGGGGGGGGGGCAGCAAAGGCAGCTCTCTAACCTGTCCACCCGAGGGGTCATATCATTCCTTCCCCTGCCTCTGCGCTGGGAGCTTGGGAAAGTAGCAGAGGAAAGCGGAGAGGCCTTTCTCATCATCAAGTGTTTGGGGGACAGAAAAGGCTCATGACAGGCCAGGATAGAGTGGAATCGGGCTGGTGGATGAGGGTAGAGGAGAACCTATAGTGACGAGATCGAGAAGCAAGGCATGGGGGGGTGTGTCTGCAGTGCCAGCATTTGGGAGACAGAGGCACAAGGACTGAGGCAAATTTGAGGCTAGCCTGGTAAACATAGCAAGTTTCAAGCTGGCCAGGATTACACTACAAAGAACTGTCTCAAAACAAAACAAAATGCAGCAAATCAACAAGTCAAACAAGAGAAAATGGGGAAAGATCTGGGTAGGGTGGTGTGCACCTGTGGGATGAGGTTGAGGTAGGGCAATTGGGAGTTTGAGTCCTTTGTCTTGTTGCTACATAGCAAGTTCAAGACCATTCTTGGGCTACACAGTGAAAGATGGGGAGACCTTTGAGAATTGGTCTGAGGGAAATTAGGGAGGCCATCAAGCAGGGGACTGAAGAGAAGGCGAGATGGCTGAGCAGGTTAAGGGCCTGATGCGCACGTCTGATTGGCAACCTGAGTTCAATCCCTGGAGCCAAGGTAAAGATGGGAGGAGAGCGAGAGTGCCACAGGATTATCCTCTGACCTCCACACCCGCGCTGGGCGTGTGTTCCCCACGGCCGTCACGCGTGCGCACACACACTGGTGTTTTTTTTTTTCTCGAGACAGGGTTTCTCTGTGGCTTTGGAGCCTGTCCTGGAACTCGCTCTGTAGACCAGGCTGGTCTCAAACTCACAGAGATCCGCCTGCCTCTGCCTCCCGAGTGCTGGGATTAAAGGCGTGCGCCACCACCGCCCGGCGCACACACACTTTATAAAAAAATAGTAGAATGTGGGTCTGGAGAGATGGCTTAGCGGTTAAGAGCACTGACTGCTCTTCTAGAGGACTGGGGTTCAATTCCCAGAATCCATATGGCAGCTCACAACTGTCTATAACCCCAGAATGCAGCACCCTCACACATTTATACATATAGGCTAAAATACCAATAAAATAAATATTTTTAAAAAATCAGCAAAGATTTTTAAAAAAAGGTTAAAAAAAATAGTAGAGTGTGCAATGGTCGTATTTGGATTTCAGGAGGCAATGGTGGAAAGGAGCCAGTCGTCAGACTGGTGTCATTATGAAGGTTGGAGAGTGGGTGGGGAAGAAGGCAGAAGGAGGGTCAGATGAGGGGCCATTCTGGAGCCAAGTCCCAGCACAGGTCCAGAGGAGAAGTTAATTTGGATGGAGATGAGATGTCGTGGAGAGATTCAGGAGGCCGCCAGAGAGGGGGTTCTGGTGCTCACGGATGTGGCAGTGAAAGAGGTAAAGTTCACTATGGAGGATGGTTATAAAAATTATTCAGAATTAACGACATGGGAGTGACTCAGGACAGTAGGCTCTTATCCTAACCCCGACCATCAACAGCCGGCCGGAGTAGGTCTCTCCCTGGCTCCAAGCCTGACTTCCCAGATTCCTAGTGTGGAAACCCAGTTCCTGGGTTCGGGAGCTGGATCTGAGTTCCATGTGTATTTACCTCTTCACAGAGTTAGAGTCTCTGCTGGCAAACACGCACACTAGCATGGAGCTGGCAGACAGACATGGAGGAGGCCAAGTACCAGCACCCAGTACAGAGAGTTGGTTCCTTGTTATTTGTTATTATTATTTTGCCTTTTTCAGATTTAATTTTGATTTTACGCACATGTGTGTGGGTCATGTATGCCAGTGCAAGTGTCTGTGGAGACCAGAAGGGATGGTTGGATCTCCTGTGAGATGCCATGTGGGTGCTGGGAATTGAACCTGGGTCCTCGGAAGAGCAGGCAATGTTCTTAACTGCTGAACCATCTCTCCAGACTGGGTTTTTTTAAAAATTAAAAAAAGTTGCCAGGCGGTGGTGGCGCACACCTTTAATCCCAGCACTCGGGAGGCAGAGGCAGGCAGATCTCTGTGAGTTCGAGGCCAGCCTGGTCTACAAGAGCTAGTTCCAGGACAGGCTCTAAAGCCACAGAGAAACCCTGTCTCTTAAAAAAAAAAAGTCTTAAAAAATTGTTCATGCATGTGTGTGTGTGTGTGTTTGTGTGCGTGCACACGCACTAGGTTCATTGTTATATTGACAGGTGCTCTCCTCTCCTCTCCGAATCCCTCACCTCCATCCTTACCTTCCTTGGCTTGTCCCTTCTTAACCCAGGGCAAAGTAATTCATTCATGACCAAACATTCCAGTCCTATGAAGGCTGTTAAACCTTGGAATGTGGGAGGCTGGAGGGTGCCTAGGAAAAGCAAGGACTGCCCAGGGCTTGATACATGCCCACATCTGCTTTCTTTTTTTATTTCTTTTGGCAGTATTGGGGGTGGGGTTCAAACCCAGAAGCTGTGCGTGTGACAAGTGCTCTATCATGTGTCACGAGTTTTGCCCCTAGTCCTTCCTTTTGAATTTTTTAAATTGGCAACAAGTGAAAAACAACTGTTTTTCCTTTAAAAATTTTGTTTATTTATTTAAAACAGGATATTTCTGGGTAGCCTCAATTGATTTCGAATTTCTCCTGCCCCAGCCTCCCGAGTGTTAGGATTAAGGGTGTCTACCCCCGTGCTAGGCTTCCTCTTGCTTTTATTTAGATTATTAGAGAGCAGCTCCTGAGGTGCCATGAGAAGACCTGTCTCAAGAACAAACAACAGAGCCAAGGCTTTGACAGAGGCAAACGGAAGTAGGACCTTGTGTCTAAAGCCCTTGCGCTTGTCCAGGCCTTGCCACTTCCTGCATCTCCCAGCCTCTTCCCAAGCACTAGGGTGCTAAGCCCCTCACACACAGCACCTTCCCGAAGCTTTGCAATGGCCTGTGAGATAGGTGCTATTATTATCATTTTAGACAGGGTCTCTCTACATAGCCCTGGCTGTCCTGGAACTCACTGTGTAGACCAGGCTGGCCTCAGACTCACAAAAGTCCACCTGCCTCTGCCCGCTGAGTGCTGGGATTAAGGGAGTGTGCCATCATGTCCAGTCTGGGATAGGTACTATTATCACCCCATTTTTCAGATGGGGAAATTAAGGTTCTATGAGACAAAGTCACTTGCCAAAGTCTAAATCAAATCCAGGCCAGGGTGATGTCTTGATCCTTCATCCCTTTGCTCTGTCACTCAGCTCTGAGATGGCAGGCTTTCTAAGTGCCCTACTCCAGCTGGGGTAGGGCACTTGCTTTTAGTCTCTGGGGTGTTCAAGAACACCTTGGGGGCTTCAGACCCCGTCTGCTCAATGGGAGCGGAAGCATTCGCTCCCCTGATTTTCTGTGAGGGGTGAGGAACGCTTGTAAGAAAAACTTTTGGAGGACAGTGTGCTGTTGTTATTTTTAGCTCCTTGTCTTGTGCCAAGAAGTGGGGGCTTTTTGGTTATAGGAAGCTCAGTGAACCACCAGGGTAAAGGTTGTGCCAAAAAAAGGCCAGTGTGACCTTGGGCCCTATTTTCTGCAGCTGGAACGAGGTTGTTGTTCTGAGAGCTGGATTCCTGACTGTTGCTGGCACTCTGGAGGACTGGGTACATTCACTGACAGGGAGAGGAGGGGCTGGAGCCATCAGGGCCCTGGAAACCTGGCTGTCCCTGTGAGTTACAGGGCAAGGATTGCAAACTCCCATGCCTCAGACTAAGTTACAGGGCAAGGATTGCAAACTCCCATGCCGCAGACTGACAGAAGGGGCAAAACGCTTTTGCTCCCTTACATGAGGGTCCTTGTATGAGGGCGTAGCCACTATGGGTCCAGCTCTCAGGTGTTGTGGAGAGTGGAATGAAGGGCATTATTCCCGGGTTGTGTCATTTTCCAAGGGCAGCTGAAATTCCCTAATTCAACTAGCCAAACAAAACCTGTGCTCTGGGTGGATGGAGGCATGTATTGCTGTTGGCAAACCTGTGCTCTGGGTGGATGGAGGCATGCATTGCTGTTGGCAAACCTGTGCTCTGGGTGGATGGAGGCATGCATTGCTGTTGGCAAACCCAGCAGCAGGATCACATCCTGTGAAGCTTGTTCATGCATTCATCATCATTAGCAAGTGGTTTTGAAGCCAGGTGTGGTGGCACATGCAGGTAATCCCAGAACTCCAGGAGCGGAGGCAGGAGGATTGCCAAAGCCATGAGAAGGCCTGTCTAAAGAACAAACAACAGTCAATGGCTTTGACATGAGACAAACAGAGGAAGTAGGACCTTCTGTCTAAAGGCTTTGCTTGCTTGCCCGGGCCTTGTTACTTCCTGCTTCTCCCAGCCTGTCAGCCTGGCCTGGCCTCCTTCCTGTTTTCTCCTGCTGCCTTTTCTCCTGGACTGGAAGTCAAGCCATCTCGGGGCTCCCCTACACCTGTCCTGGGCTCCTGCAGGACTCAGGGAGTCCCTCAACTGCCTCTCTCTGCTTTTGTAGTTGTTTCGCTTTCTCCCCTAAGGTTGGTTTGTTTGTTGCATTTAAAATTATGTTTAAGTATGTGTGTGTGTGTGTGTGTGTGTGTGTGTGTGTGTGTGTGTGTGTGTGTGTGTATGTGTGTGTGCACACGAGTGCATGTTGACCGGTGTGTATATGCATGCGAGTTCAGGTGCCCACAGAGGCCAGAGGTGTTAGATTCTCCTGAAGATGGGGTTGTAGGCAGTTGTGAGCCACCTGACATCAGTACTCAGAACTGAACTCAGGTCCTTTGCAAGAGCAGTGCCGAGCCACCAGCCCTCTCTCCGGTGTTAGTTTGTTGTAGACAGGGTCTCACTATGTAGTCCAAGCGAACCTCAAATTTGGGGAGATCATCAGGAGGCCCCCTGTACCCAGTTGCTCCTGTCCTGTGCCTCTCACCTCCCCTCAGCTAGAGCAGATAGCTTCCTTCCAGGAGGCTCTCAACCTCCGCACCAGTCACCCACCGAGACACTTTGTCCACCTCACCCTTCTCTCCCTCCCTCTCTTCTCCCTCTCTAACTCTCTCCTCTCTCTTTTCTCTCCCCTCTCTCTCCTCTCTTTTCTTTCCTTCCCTCCTCTCCTTTCTCTTCTTCTCTCTCTCCCCTCTCTCCCTTTCTCCCTCTCTCTGCCTATGAGCATACCAAAGTCTCCCTACCCAACACAACACAGGACACAAACATGCCGCCAGTCTGTACCAGCTCCTTCCAATTCCTCCTCCTCCTCTGTTGGGAGCTTTCATGGCACAGCACTTTACTTGCATGAATCATGGCCTGAACTTCACCCTTAGTGCCTCGAACAACAGACAGAATCCAACATTGTCCCTCAAAATTATCTTTGCTGGACACAGTGATGTATGTCTGAGACAGAAGGATGATTGAGCTTAGGAGCTTAGGAGCTTGAAGCTATTCTGCAGAATATAGTAAGATCTTGTGTCCAAAAACCAAACAAAATAAAGAATTAGACTCTTCCTCGCTACCATGTATCTCTCAACCTCTGGACCCAGCCACTGTCCCCAGAGTCTGGCGTCACAGTATTCAATGCCTAGTAATGACTTTTAGAGTGTCACACCCGAAAGACCGCTCTTTAGACTTTTATCCGTGTGACTCAGGCTGCTCAGACAGAGCCTGCCCTCCTCGGGATGCCATCTCTCTCTGGCGTCCACGGTTTTAGTGCTCCTTTCTCCCATTTCTGGCTCTGGCTGAGATTCCTAACACCCACGAGTCCTGCACAGGTTCAGCCCTGTGCCCTCTGCTGGCGTCATCATCCACTGACGGAGTTAGTTCCAGCTCTCATATCTACAGTTCCTTCTTCTTTTTCTCTCATGAACAAAGGTGTACAAGGGAAATGCAACATCAGATATGCAGTTGACTACTTTGTAGTAGCCACATTAACAAGATAGAAGAAACAGGTGAAAATGTTTTGAATCACCATGGTAGTTAACCCACGTATTCCAGACCTCATGCCAATATGTAGTCAATGGGAAACTACTTAAGTGGTCCTCATTTCCCATCCTAAGGATGTGAAGTCTGGAGCGTGCTTTATTTACACTAGGGCAGATCTCAGTTTGTAGTAGCCACACTCAAGCACATAACAGACATAGTTGGTCAGTGACTGCCGTTTTAGAGGACACATATAGAGAGACTGATTGCTAGCAGCCTGATAGTAGAGATTTCTTTACGACTCACGTCCAAACACATGGACATCTCAAAGGAAGTGCCATCTGAGTGTATGTGCGTTTTTATTTTTACAAGTTTATTATGAACCAGGCGGTGGTGGCGCACACCTTTATCCCAGCACTCGGGAAGCAGAGGCAGGCTGATCTCTGAGTTCGAGGCCAGCCTGGTCTACAGAGCAAGTTCCAGAACAGACAGTGCTACCCAGAAAGAGACCTCGTCTTGAAAAAAATCAAAAAAAGTTCATTATACATTATTTATTTATTTGTGTGTGTGTGTGTGTATACATTCACATATGTGTGTACATGTCCATATTGGCTTGACATTTTCCTGCTGAGCCATTCTTTCTGGTTCCTTAAATGTTATGTGATGTAGGATCAGGTATTACAGGCAGAGGAGTTAGTTTTGGTTTTGGTTTTTTGTTTTGCTTTCTTTCTTTTCTTTTTTTGACAGTGTTTCTCTATGTAGCCCTGGCTGTCCTGGAACTCACTCTGTAGGTCAGGCTGGCCTCAAACTCAGAGATCTGCCTGCCTTTGCCTCCCGGTTGCTGAGTTTAAAGGTATGCACCACCACCACCTGAGGGGTTAGTATTTCTAAAAATACAAAGGCATTCATGGCAGCAAGGATTGGCACAGATGGCTTCCTAGATTCATGCTTGGCTCATCATGTCACAGGTAATATGACCTTGAATAGGTCTTCCAGTTTCAGGTAGCCCATCTATCAACTGGGGAGAATAATAGTTCTTTCAGATGAGCTATTAGAACCTCCTTAGGCAAGCCTGTAGGGTGAGCTGCCTTGAGGGGGGCAATTTACACCAGCCTGTCCTCCTTGAGACCTCACTTCAAACTATCTGTCCGTACCATCCTGTACCATCCCGTACCATCGCATACCATCCCCATCACCCAGCTCTCATTGACTCATGTCTGAGGCCTCACTAGGGACCAAGGAAGAAAATTTATAAGGAAAGACTGTAAAGAGAGAAGGCATGGTCTTTATAAATGATGCTGGGGAAGTCCAGGGATGAGGGCATGGGAGTGGGGTGGTCAGGAGGGGAAACTGAAGTTTGAGTCTTCCTCTGGTGGGGGATGCTGGGCAGGCAGCTCCTTCAGAAGCCCTTCCTCACAGGTGTTTGGCCTTGGTTCCGTGGCTCATATGGTTCTAGGAGAACAAAAGCTGGGGAGCTATCTTGGTGTCAACTTGGGTTTTGGCTTCGGAGTCACCATGGGCGTGCACGTGGGAGGTGGCATCTCCGGTGAGTGAGCCCCATCTGGTCTTACAGGCAAGAGCGAGTCTTGTGGTGGGCTGTTTCTGCCCCCTTCAGCAAGCCCCTTCTCTGGCACAGTTACTGCTGCCCCTTTAGGTGACCCGTAGGGAGAACCCCCAGGAAGCCCAGTCTTCCCCAAACTCTTCATGGACCCTTTGACTCACCATTTTTACCAGCTGGGTTATCTTAGGCAAAGGAGCCATTCACCTTCTCTTGCCTTATAGTAAAGATGGGGACGATGGTCCCAGCTGTGTGTGGCCTTTTAAGGGTTAAACGAGGGAATTCTTGTCACAGGGGACATGGTCACCACACAGCAGCCTTTCTTTCTTACTGCTGCTAATGCTGTCGTTGTTCATTTTGTTGCTTGTTTCTTTTAACCCGGCCGCTCATCCAACTCTTTCTCACGGCAGGGGCTCATATGAACGCAGCCGTGACCTTCGCCAACTGTGCACTAGGCCGGCTGCCCTGGAGGAAGTTCCCTGTGTATGTGCTGGGCCAGTTCCTGGGTTCCTTCTCAGCTGCAGCCACCACCTACTTACTATTCTACGGTGAGTGTTCTTCCTGGGTGGTCTATCTCCAGACTTGTTCTGAAATATGACTAGATTCCATCTTGGTATCCTGTCCTGCAAGAATAAGAACAAACAAAAACCAAGAAACCTAGCAGATTTAAGCCACTGAAGTATTCCCAGCCACTTACTCCACAACCTCCTTTCTGGGACCCCCGTGGGGATTAACTCAACCTTTGTCACCTCCACAGGTGCCATTGACCACTTTGCGGGCGGAGACCTGTTGGTGACTGGTTCCCTGTCCACTGCCAACATTTTTGCCACCTATCTTCCTGAACACATGACCTTGTGGCAGGGCTTCCTGGATGAGGTCAGTGATCAAGACGGAAGAATTCTGGATGGGATTGTACCACATGTCTCTGCCACTACAGATTTGGGGTCCTGCCTGAGCACCTGTGACGTGGCCATGCCCTCAGCGGGTTGCCATGGCATTTACTCCCCAGGTGTTCTTGACCGCGATGCTCCAGCTGTGTCTCTTCGCCATCACAGACAAGCAGAACAATCCAGCACTTCAGGGGACTGAGGCCCTGGTGATAGGCGTCCTCGTTTGCGTCATTGGGGTGTCCCTAGGCATGAACTCAGGATATGCCATCAACCCATCCCGTGACCTGCCTCCCCGCTTCTTCACTTTCCTTGCTGGCTGGGGCAAGCAAGTGTTCAGGTACTGCTCCTGCCAGACCCCATTCCTGTCAGCTTTCTGGGGGGGGTCCCTGCATGCAGAGGGTGTGAGATGAGCTGTTGGGGCAGCTCAGGAGAGTCTCATGAAGACTCCAGGCGGTCTGGGATCAGGAGGGGCCCAGACATCTTCAGATGTGGATCCTGTTCTGGACTGTCAGCCCTGTCCCTGGTTTAGGCTGAGGGTCCCTTAGGGTAGATGGGATGGCTTCTCTGCTCACCCTGTGTTGGCTGAACTGGACAGAATGGGCATCAGTGTCCTCAGCAGGCCTCCCTCTCTTTGCCTGCAGAGCCGGGAACAACTGGTGGTGGGTACCAGTGGTGGCACCCCTCCTGGGCTCCTACATAGGTGGCATTGTGTACCTGGGCCTAATTCACTCCAGTATACCACGGGAACCTGAGAGTTTGGAGAATGCTGAAGCAGGAGACCAGAAGATAACCTTATCATCCAAGGTTCCCTTCACCTCCATCCCTATGACCCAACCCGCTCTACCCCCAAGTGGCTCTATGCCTGTAGAGCGCTTCTAAGTAGAGCTATCTGTAACCATATCCTTACTGCAATAAAGCACACCTCAAACGCGGTGGCCCTCACCTCCTGGGGCCTCCTGTGGCTGGACTCCCACCTGGGCTCTTCTGGGAGCTATTTCAGCATGGAACTTGTCGTGTAGAACAGTTTGGCCTTGAGCTTGTGGCAGTCTTCCTGCTTCTGCCTCCTGAGTGTTGGGAATACAGGCATTTACCACCCTGCCTGGAATATTCCAGGCTTATTCTTCTGGGCTCTTTTCTTAATACTGAGACATAGGATCAAAAGACTCCAATTCTTTCCAACTCCAGGAGGGGTGGACCTGGAAGAATGTCTACTCGGGGCCTCACAGTGGTGTAAAGGATACCACACAGTCTTCATGCATTGGTGCATGTGTTGGGGGGATAGTGAGGAAAAGACCAGAGGTAGCAGGTGGGGGCCAGATTTGGGGAATCTTTGGGGGTGCCCTGGGGTGGGACTATAGCATCTCCTGCTTCTCCCTTTCTCCAGTTTGGAGCCAGGGAAGGCAAGGCCAAGAGTTGACATCAGGATTTCAACCCTATTCATTAGTGCCTTTAATGGTCTTTTTAACTTCGCACCCTTGAAACAGGGTGTTATGTAGCCCAGGCTGGCCTTGAACTCTATGAACTCTTGATCCTCTGGCCCCACTTCCTGAGTTCTGGGATTACAGGTGTTCACCACCATACCCAGTTTATATGGGATGCTGGGGACTCAAACACAGGGCCTTGTGTATGCTAGATAATATCAGCTAACTTAAATCCACAGCTCTCCAGACCCATTTTTTCTAATTAAAGATTTTAATACCACATGAACACTGTGTGTTTGTATTTCATCTGTGATGTGTGTGTGTGTGTGTGTATTTCTTCTTCCTCTTCTTCCTCTTCTTCTTCCTCTTCTTCCTCTTCTTCTCCCCTCCTCTCTTCTCCTTCCTCCTCTTTTGACAGGCTCTCATGGTTACTCTGGCTGACCTGGAACTTCGCTGTCCAGACCAGGCTAGTCTGAAACTTACATAGATCCACCTGCCTCTGCCTTTTGAGTGCTGGGATTAAAGGCCTGCACCACCCATGCCTGGCTGAAATTTTTCAAATCCATTTCCAGAATCAGTTTTTATTTTCTTCGGAGTGTTTGGTATGGAGTGAAAGCTTTTATGGGATTGGCCTCTGACTCCCTCCTTCCTGCCACTGGGAGCCACTGATTCCAGAGCTGGGAAGGAGGAAGCAAGGAGACAAATTCTTTGAATGGGCTAAGAGACATGAAAAGGCCTCATGAGCGAGCAGGGAGCAGGCTCAGAGGACCAGCTTCTGGTGGAGTCAGGCAGGGCTCAGAAGACAGTCACTTTCCACAGCTGCTGAGCCCTGACTGTGTGCAGGCCCTGGGAGTGCGAGATGGATGAGGCTGGGCCTTTGCATCTGAGGACTGTGTGTGTGTGTGTGTGAATAGTGTCTCTGTGTGTGAGTGTGTGTGTGTGAGTGTGTGTATGAGAGAGAGAGACAGAGAGAGCTATAGAGGAGAGTGTGTGGCAGGGGGCGGGGTTGGGGGTGCCATGGCCTTTACTGGGGCTGAGAGCCACACTTTATAAGGCTGAGAGGACAGGGGATAGAGGAGGATGGACTTTCTTCTGGAAGTGGAGGATAAGGTGAGATTTTAAAAGCTCACCTGAGCGCGGACACCTTTAATCCCAGCACTTGGTAGGCAGAGGCAGGTGGATCTCTGTGAGTTCGAGGCCAGCCTGGTCTACAAGAGCTAGTTCCAGGACAGGCTCCAAAGCTACAGAGAAACCTTGGGTTAAAAATAAAAAAGCTCACGTGAACTACAGAACACAGGATGCTGGAGCTGAAACAGGCCTATAGAGAAAGTCATGAGGCAATAGATCTTTAAAAAAAAAGAAAAGTGATGATTTCTCTAGGGGGTGTTCAGAGCACAAGTTTCTTGTAAGATTTTAATGATTCTCTAGTTAATATAGTTAATGTAAGATAATATATTGTGATATAAATCCGTATGTGTATATGCCATGCATTTAGAAACAAAAAAAGAACACAGTAACACACTTGTCATACTGAAGGTTCAAGGCCAGCCTGGGAAATTAGTGAGACCCTATTTCAGAACAAAAGTAAAACTATATAATAAAAGAGGTGGGGTTAGGTGGCTCATTGGGGAGCGGAGCTTTGCTGCCAAGCCTGACTGCTTGGGTTTGATCCCTTGGTCCCACGTGATAGATGAAAGCTAACGACTTCCAAAAGTCATTCTCTGACCTCCACATGAACATATGCACACACGCACACACTAAAAGAGATTGGGATGTGGTTAGAGCGTGGAGTGCTCAACTCCCAGTGCCACAAAAGAAAGAAGCAGAAACTCTGAAGAGTGAATAATGGCAGTGTTAGAGTGGAGGGAGGCTGACAGGCAGGAGCCTGCTGGGGTCACTGGGGTCACACAGGGTCAGGAAGATTGCAGCATGGGAGTGGAGGGAGGCTGACAGGCAGGAGCCTGCACGGGATCAGGAAGGGAAGAGAAAGGCTTGAATGGCTCTGGTGTCCTATGCTAGAGGCTGAGGGCCAGTGATCCAGAGCTGGAGGTGACCTGGAGAGCGCTGGCAGCTACATGGCTCCAGACAGTTGTCGCGGTCCTCTTGACCCTGGGCAAGCTGCTCCTCTCTCCCCAGGAGCCTTGTGAGCACGAACCCAATTTCATTACTAGCATTCTAGAGGAGCATATGAGCAGTACGTACAGGCTCCAGTGATGAAGGGTCTTATTCTCCTGTTTATTGATTCTTCTCCCTACCCACTCCATGCAGGTGCCTTCACCTGCTGAACTGGCCCTGAAATAAGCTTTTGGGCTGGGTGGTGTGGGGGTGGTGCACACTTTTAATCCCAGTACTTGGGAGGCAGAGGCTGGTGGATCTCTGTGAGTTCAAGGCCAGTCTGGTCTACAGAGAGAGCACCAGGACAGACTCTAAAAGCTACACAGAGAAACCCTGTCTCGAAAAACAAAGCACAAAAGCTTTTTGTTTGCTATTTTGAGGCTTGGTCTCTGTATGTAGCTCAGGCGGGCCTCTAACAGGTCACCCTCCTGCTGGGATTCCAGGCCTGGGGCACCACGGCTAGCTCCTGAACACCTCAGTTTCCGCTCAGGGTCAGGCTCACAGGAGCCTTGACCCTAATCCCAGATCAGGCCTTTCCATTCTCTATTCTCTCCGTAGACAACGGACATCTTCCTGTGGCAGACACCATCTAGCTTCAAGGCTGCAGACACACGTAAGGAAGACCTTGCTGTCCTGGGATTTATATTCATGCAAGGTCCATGGTGTGAGTGACGATGCCAGGAAGAAGGAAGAGGGGACAGGAAGTGGGAAATGTGAGGAGGAGGTGGGAGGCTGGAGGAGCCATGGTGTTAGAGTACAAAGGTGATGAGGGGTGGGAAGGAGGTGAGATCAGAGAAGCTAGGATTAGGAGACTGAGGGCAGGCCCAGGGAACAGTTTGGGCAGAGCTGAGGAAGTCTCCAGAGGAGAAAGACACGTCTCAGTGGAGGAAGGAAGGAAGTAGCCGGGATGGGTGGGGTGGGCGGCATAGCACCTGTGGGGCCTCGGTCTTTTGGCTTTGTTCATAATCCATTCCTCTGCCGTTCTTCCTGTCCCGGCTCACACTGCCTGTGTGTCCCTCCCAACTGCGGGCCTTGCTTTCACATCTACACAACAAGACGTGGATCTGGTGGTGTTTGGTGGCCTCCCAGATGACTTTTCCAGCACCCTGAAGAGCCATGCTATGACCCCTCTCCAGCCTCCCCCTTCCCAATTGTCTGCTATTGAGAGGGTGATGGGGACGAGGCAGGAACTAGTCCCATGCTGGGCTCGTCTAGGACTCTGGTTTGGTTCTCAGTCCGGTGGTCTAGCTTTGGGAAGAGTCCCTACTCCTTGTTGGGCCTGCCTTTCCACTCACTCTAGGGCGTTAGCTGCGCTCTGCACTTGGCCTTCGTCAAACGGAGCCTTGCAGCCTGGAAGAGGTAGGACGGTCACCTCGCCCCATCACCCTTCTCAGTAGCAGACAAGTGTTATTAAGAGCCCGACCTTCAAGCGTTCTCTTCTGAAATTGGGGCAGGGTATTGGGATTCTGGGCTTTCCTTTGCCTGCTTGTAAAACAAGATGAGGCTCGGGGACCAGGAGCTTTGGCTTTAACTTTGCTATTAGCAATTCCCTGCAGTGGAGCAGGACTGTGTAGAATCTACAAGAACCATTGCCCCAGGCTGGAGTCCTTCTCATCATCAGAGACACGGGGGCTTCAGCTAAAGGGAGCCAAGGCTCAGGGGTATGAGGTGGAGGAGGGGGCAAGGCAAGGAATGGCTGAAGGCACCACTGCCCTGATCCTCTGGCCTGGCCTGTCACCTGAATGGTGGAGAGCTCTGGGCTTCTTCTTTTTGCCTACTTTCTGGACACGATCTTACCATCTTTTAAATACCACTATGTATTGCAGCACCCCAAATTAGCTCCCTAGCCCCGTCCTGTCTCAGACTTTAGACTCCCATGTTTAGCCACCTACTGGACAGATTTTCATCTCCAAAGCCTGTTCCTCCCACACTCTCCTGAGGAAATGGCAAATTCAGTCTTTCAGCTGTGCTGGCAAAAAACTCTGAAATCATCCCCGACTCTCCTTTCTCACACATCCCACACCCCACATGCTGCCAACAAATCCTTTAGGTATTATCTGCAAACTGCAGCCAGAACCCAGCTGGCCACGTCTTGTCACCCCAGCATCCTCGCTGCCTCTCTGGGATGACAGCGGCGGGTGACAGCCTCTTTGTTTGAAGATGCTCAACCCTACAGTCTAATCTTAACACAGGGGTGGGACCTCTTACTATGTTAAAGTATTTTTGTATGTGGGTGGTATGCACACCTGTGGAAGCCAGAGGCACAGGTTCCCTCTGGAGCTGGAGGTTGTAAGTTTCCTGATTTCGGTGCTGGAGACTACATTTGGGTTGTCTGGAAGAGCAATAGTGCCCTTGGTCTAGGCCTGGATCCTTTGTAAAAATTGTGCTAGATCTTACACATTTTTTCCTGCCCAAAGTTTTCCATTGACCAGCAAGGCCTGACGCTGTCAGATTCCCTCTGCTAACTCCTGGGTACCTGCTATTCCCTGGTACTGACTTCACAGTTTATAGCATGGTGCCACTGCAGGGAACTTGCAGTGGCTGTTCCTGCTGCCTGGAAAAGCTATCCTTCTGGTATCTAAGTGGCTTATTTGTTAAGAGTTCCAGGACAGCTAGAGCTACACAGAGAAACCCTGTCTCAAAACAAAACAAAAAAACCAAACCAAAAAAACCCACCCCTCCCTGCAAGAAAAAGGCTTGTAACTTTCTGTTACTAAAAAGTTTGAACTACTGCGCCTTCCTCATGCCTGTAAGTACGCCCACCCCTGGTTTAGGGCTCTACACTGCACTCTAGTGGCCACTGTAGAAAAAGTCCTGTCTTCTGAGAGGTTAAGCCCACTTGACTGGACCTGTTGGGCCACCCTGCCCCAGCCAGACCCCAGGGACTCCAAAGAAGCTGCCTCTGTTCTGTGGTGAGGACACAGGAGACCCAGTGAGAATCTCAGATTCCCTGTTGTTTATGAGTGATCTTGGGAAAGTGAGCTAACATACTTCCTGGGGCTTGGACAAGTAAGAGATGAGATGAATGTGGTGCCCATGCTTGATCTGGTGGTTAGCTGTTATCCACTGTCAGAAAAGGCTCCTAGGAAAGTGTGGATAGCCAGGACTTTGAATTCCCAGACTCATGTGCTGGGCACCGTGGAGAGGAAAGTGGGGTCACTGAAAGCTCCTGCCCTTGCCAAGGCCACTTCCTCCCCTCCTCCACACTACCTGCTGAGAGTGTCCAGGTCTGGGCTGGAGGCTTCGTTGTTCTGCTGCCCTCTGGTATGTGGAGATGCCCCACCTCCCTGATCCTGTTTACTACTACCCTCATGATGGCTTGGAGCAGTACACGGCAAGTATCGTCGTCCCACGGGGAGGACAGTCTGCACAGCACATGCGCAGGGACCACCACTCCACCCGAGGGATGCAGAACCTGATGCCCACTATAGCAACTGTCTGGGTCAGAGCAAGCTGTGGCAGGAACAGGGTTACCTCGATGTTCGGTCAGGCTCTCGGCACCCACGTCTGTACAGAGAGCATGCTGGACCGCTGGGAAGGATCTGAGTTCTCCACGTGGAGGCTGCTAGGGCCACGGCTTTTCTTGGGGAGTTAGCCTCCTCCTGGCCTGTACACCAGGCCTCATGTGGCACACACTGATCCCAAGGAGTCTGTTTCCTCCAGGCTTGGCCTTTGTTAGTTGAGGGGGTCAGAGTGGCTTCCACAATTCCTTTGGGGGAACCCTGGGTTCTAAAATGCCCTGGGAGGTGGTACAGATGTATGCTGAGGTTGTGATGTGTGAGAAGCGTAACTTCCTCTTGCTGTGGGTGCAATCAGGAAGGCTTTTCATCTTCAGTCATACACATACCATTGCACTGCCTACCTGGATGGCCCTAAGGCTGAAAGAAGCCAGCCATGCTAGACATGGCACAGAATTACTGAGATAAGAATTCAGTCTCTGGAAAGTGCTTGCCCATAAAGGGCATTTGATAAAGGCATGAGGGCTGGGAGTCAGGAGATGGTGGCTGCCCGAGGTCAGGGAGACAAACCAAATCCATGACCAAATCCAGATTTTTTTCCTTTTGGTTTTCAAATGGCTTGGGAAGTCAGAACATTTTCTATTATGCAAAAGTCATAATTTGGGCCCAGGTGGTGGCGCACGCCTTTAATCCCAGTACTTGGGAGCCAGAGGCTGGTGGATCTCTGAGTTTGAGGCCAGCCTGGTCTACAGAGCCAGTTCCAGGACAGCCAGGGCTACACAGAAAAACTGTCTTGAGAAATCAGAAAAACAGAACAAAACAAAAAATGTAAAGTTTAATGTGAAGCCCCACAATTTCTGTTCCAAATGCGAATTCCAGCTGAGTAGTTCACTGAATTCTGCAGACTTTGGATCTGGACAACTTTGGTGTTATATTTTTTATTTGCAAGTTCTTTTTAATAATAACTTTATATTTTTAAAAAATATTTACTCTGGTCTCTATGGAAAACACCTGTGGGCTTCTGATACAGATCATAAATGCAGCCTTGCTACCCTGCTTAGGGTTTGTCCATGGCTTCCATGACTCACAAACACATCCTGTCAGCCTCAAGCCCTGTCACCAGCTTTCCTCTGCCCACTCTGGACAATTAGCCGTTCCGCAAGCTCCAGCACACGAGCTTTTCCAGTCCCAGCATGAGGCTGGCACAAGGCATTCGTCAGCAGGAGAGGCCCAACAGGCATCATTTGCTATTTGGTTAGCGATGTAGACAAAAGATGATTGAGACTGTCCAGATGCCAACTGTCACGTTCATGGACTCTGTGCATCCGATGCACCAGGCTGCGATCCCTTTAGTCCCCACAACCCAGGTCAAGTGGGAAGAGCCCCCATCCATCCAGTGGCAGGCCTAGAATCTGGTCAAATTTGTCCCTCCTGCTTTTCTGAGAAGTACACACACAGCAAGACCACGCACTGTCCCCTGGATAACAATGGCACTTCCTGTTGGGTGTGAGGCCACAGACTACACAGGCTCAGAGAGAGGCTCTGCTGTTTCCCACCACCTCTCTCCAGTCACCTGTTCATCCTGCTATTCCTCGTGCCTTCTAACCAAGTCTGGGGTTAGGGCCAAAGAGTGGCGGGGTTTTCCTGTAAAGTTAAATAAGTGTCTTGGGGCTGGAGAGATGGCTCAGTGGTTAAGAGCACTGACTGCTCTTCTAGAGGAGCCGGGTTCAATTCCCAGCACCCACATGGCAGCTCACAACTGTCTATAACTCCAAGATCCAGGACCCTCACACAGATATACATATAGGCTAAAACACCGATAAAATAAAATAAATAATTAAAAAAAAGATTAAGTGTCTCTCAGCTGGACGGTAGAGGCCTATAATCCCAGCACTCAGAAGGCAAGCAAGGAAGACTGAGTGTTTAAGACCTGAATGAGCTTAAGCAACTTAGTGAGATTCTGCCTCAAAAAACAAAATAAAGTAAAACTTAAGTGCCTTGTTTTATGGTTCCAAGTTTCTGGGTCTCAAACTTATTTTAAAGTGAAAAGAACCCAGGTGGTGTTGGTGCACGCCTTTAATTCCAGCACTTGGGAAGCAGAGGCAGGTGGATCTCTGTGAGTTTGCGGCTAGCCTGGTCTACACAGAGCGAGTTCTAGGACAGCCAGTGCTACACAGAAAAACCTGTCTTGAAAACCAAAAAATAAAAAATAAAAAAAGAGTCCAGCCTGTGATGAGGAGGAGTCGCTAAAGGAAACCGAAGAATGGCTCCGGTGGGCTGCTGGGCATGAGCCCTGGGCTGTCCATGTACTTCTCTGAACAGTCAGACAGCAGGTCAGAGCTCAGACATAGGGAGAATCGGTGTGGCTTCTGAAGGCCTAGGAAAAACCAATACAGGACAGCTGTCTGTGTGAGCGTCTTTATCGATCAGAGAGGACTCAGGGCTACAGTGGGTAGTTCATTGGCCCACAGTGTGAATATGGCAGAAGAGCTTGCTCAGTTCTTACCATTGTGAGGGACAGTTAAACTGCCCCCGGGTAGGCTTGGTGATGTGGTGGAAGATGCCAGGGACTTGAGAAATGGAATTCTATAACCTGCCCAGTCTATGGAGACATATGGGAGCTTTCAGTGCAAGGCTTAGGTAGGATGGTTTAAGACATATGATTCCAGAAATGGTTTACCAAGAGTCAGCACTTCATGTGTCTTTCTGTGCCCACCAGGTGAACAATGGGAACAACCAAAATTATGGCTAGGTGCCACAAAGTCAGTTTGGGAAAAAAATTCTGGTTTATCCAAATAAAATATGATACTTCCCAACCCTCTTAGTAATCACAGTGATGGGGTGAGGAGTCTCTTCGATCACATGACTAAAAATCCAGTGGCCACACAGCCAGAGATCTGGCCACAGTGAGATACTTGGGGCAGGAGTAGACAAGGGGGTTCTGCCACGCAGGAGGAATGAGCATGATTTATCTGCTGGCAAATGAGTCTCCACTACACAGAATCACTCTTTCATCTAAATGCGTCTGTCTTCTCAGTCCTGGACATCGAAGTAGTCAATCACTGGCTCCTTAGCTATCTTCTGTAAACTACTGCTCCCAGGATTCCTGCAAAGCAAGCAAAGAGCAGTCAGTCTTTTCCTCTCTAGGGAAATAAACCTAAGTCTTCAGAAAGCCCCGGATCAGCTGATAACCATGTGTAGCTCTGGGAAGACAGCAGGAACCCATGTACCAGTGTGTGCTGAAGTTGGCTAATAGCCTAGAGGTGTTCATTACATTATTATTTTTTTCTGCTCTAAATAATTTCCATAATAAAGTTTTATATAGAAAACAATCAAGCAAAACAAACAAACAAATAAACAACAAATCCTGCAAGGGGACAGAGAAAGATTCTATAATCTTTATAGCACCCCAGTGGGCTAATGGCCCCCCATGGCTGTGTCTGAGTGGAAATGAATACAACTGTGGCTCCACGTTTTCCAAACAACTGCCTGTGGTGGAGACAGGAGGATCAGGAACTCAAAGTTATCCTTGGGTATAGTGGGTTTGAGACCAATCAGGGCTATACAGGACCCTGTCTCAAAAAACCAAACCTAATCCCAACATCAAATGACCATTGTCTATCCGGAAGCACAGACCCTACTGACTTGAATCTAGGCTGCCTGGGGCTGAGGCTGTGCCTGTCCAGCCCACAGGAGCACCAATGGTTGAGATCCTGACGATAACCTTGTAAACTACCCTGGTCGCCTGTGTGAGCCTCTGTGCAGGAACCACAGTGGAGGCACCCACTTCCAGGGCACTGTGTGGAAGGCCGCAGTGGAAGAGGGACCTGTGGGCTCCAGAGTAATTTTCAGCCATCTCCCTTGGCTCCAGGGGTGAGGCTGGGCACCTCTGGAGACGGGGAGAGGAAAAGGAGAAGATGGTTCTCCTCTGCTCAGCTTTCAAAAATGCCGGGCAGATTCCTGCCTTTTTCTTTACATCAAAATAGCATTTTTATCATAAAGATCATTCAAACCCTAGAGACATAGGTAGAGGAAAATGTGAAAGCCATGGCTGGAGGGAGGCTCAGGGGTTAAGAGCACCACTGGCTGCTGTTGTAAAGGACTCAGGTCCAATTCCCAGAGCCCACAAGGCAGCTCACAGCCATTTGTAACTCTAGTTGCAGAAGATCCAACATGCTCTACAGAACTCTGTGGGCACCAGACATGTATGTGGTACACACATATATATGCAGGCAAACACACAGATTAAATAGTTTTTCATATAATTTTTTTTGTTGTTGTTTGAGACAGGCTTTCTCTGTGTAGCCTGACTGTTTTGGAACTCGCTCTGTAGACCAGCCAGGCTGGCTTTGAACTCAGAGATCTGCCTGCCTCTGCCTCCTGAGCTTCGGGATTAAAGGCGTGTGCCACCACTGTCCAGCCTTTCAAATGATTTTATTTTCTCCCTTAAACAATAGTAAAATGATACTTATAGTAAATATATTATCGTAAAATGATAATGTCTTAACTGGTGGGGCTGTAAACACAGGCTTACCCACCACCCTTACAAGCAAGGCAAATGCTGTGTCTTGAATTGGTCCCACCACGGACCATCTGGCTATCCATCCCAAGTCACCCCGGGCCTGGCTTTATCTTTACTACATTGTGTGGTTGCTTTACCACATCTCATCCCGCACTTTAACTTTCCGCAGTGCTCATGTTTTTCACACAGGACGCATCTGACCTTTGGAGCCTTGAGCCTTCTTGTCTGCACCGTCGCACCCAAATGCTGCACCCCTTCCCCAGAACCATCTTTCCCCTTGGGCATTGCTGCTTAACCCTCCAAAACTAAATAAATCTCAAAGTGGCCTCCGTCACTGCCAACTGTTACCCCCACACCACTTCCGTCTGCTGTCACTGCATCCAGTTCTAAATTATCTGGAGCGGCAGAGAAACCCACTTACATGCCACCACACACTGCAGAAACTATTCAACGACTGGTCTCTCTAGCTTTTAACAGATATTTAAAACATTTATTTACTGTTATTAGTCTGTGAGTATGTGTGTGGAGGTCAGAGGACATCTCTGCGGAGTTCACTGTCTCCTTCCACCTTTATGTGGGCCCCAGGATCCCAGTCAGGTTGTCAGGCTCACATAGTAAGTCCCCTATCTGTTAAGCCATCTTGCTGGCCCAAGTGACTATTCTCTTAAGGCTTTGCTGGCTTAAACAAATGTGTTTGAGGCTCCAGTCAAAGACTATGTGGACACTCACACCCTAAAGACAAGCCAAGGAGGCCAGTGATGGTAGATGGAGTCCCAACAGTACCCGTCCTAGCTCCTCTGCCCACACAAGTTCTGCTGGGGAGCAGCTGAAGAGTCTTACTTGTCTGCCTGGTGTCGGTGATGAGCAATCGGTGGTGGAGGCCGCGTCTGAGTTTCCTTCTCAAGCACACTGGTCAGCGTGGCGGGAGGACAAACGGACTTCCCTCTGAGAGGAGTAAAGTAGCCAGCTGAAGAGCGGGGCTCACGAGCAGGCAGCCTTGACGGGCGGCACTGCTGCTGGCAAGCACACCCAGACACCACCTGTCTCAGGGGTGGTCAACTGGCATTCAGTCTGTCCCTCCACCCACCCAGCAGGTCCCTGCCAGACCTGCTGCCCACCCCCTCCCATGCCACATCCACTTTCTATCACTGTGACGTTCTCTCAATAGCCTAGGTTCAGATGGTGAGTCTAGGTCCGTCCTGCCTCACACTGCCACCTCCGTTTCCTCTGACGACAACACTGAGTCAGAGCCTAGCATTCTGTCTCTATCATGCCAAGATTAGAGTTGGGAGGTCAGAGGGGGGAACAGCTGACAGAGCGGTGTAGAAATGAGGAGCAGGCCTTCTGTTTACACACCCTCCACCTGCAGAAATGTCCCCTCTAGTGTCTGCAAAGGATTAGAGCAGCTCTGTGGAGTGAGGTGTGGGCTTTGCTCTCTGGCTTGGATCTTCAGGCAATGGTGAAAGACTGTTCTGGAGAAATGTACTTCCTTCCTGCCCTGTTGAAGAGCTCCCCCTGTGACAGCAAGGTCAACCCACCTGACTGCAGTGACCACGACATTGCGTTTTGGTTCACTGTCATAGCTCACACTCTCCAGGCCATAGACTTGGGCCAGGTCATGGATGATGCGGCGGTGGTCTCTGTTCATGGGGGGGAAGCAGTGGCTTTTCTTATTACTCTTTCCCTGATTGGGAGAAGGAAACACTGATTAGCGCTGCCCCCTGGAAACAGAAAAAGCTCATGACTAACCCCTACCACCCCAAGAGCATAGGCAATCAAGGTGACTGAATTTTACTTTAGTTTTTCCCGTTTGAATCTTTAGTATTGTTATTTTTTGTGGAGGTCACATGACAACTTTAGGAGCTGGTTCTGTCCTTTCACTGTGGGTGCTGGGGATCAAACTTAGGCTGTCAGGTGTGTGTGTGTCAATTGCTTTTACAGTAAAGTCACCTCGTCAGCCTGCGACTAAATTTTTAGAGGTTCAGATTGCCTACTACTGTGTGTGTGAGCATGGTAGATGCCACACTCCTTACAATGGGAAGGCAGACAAGTAGGGCCAAGCAGAGACGAGCGGTGCGGAGGCCGTGCTTCTCCGTGAGGGGCCCATACCGAGGGGTGGCATTTCCAAGAAACGCCCAGACACACTGAGGACTTAAACAAGAAACCCAAACTTCCCACACAGCCCATAACCAAGGGATGGTATTCCCGAGAAACACCGAGATACACCGAAGACTTAAACAAGAAACCCAAACTTCCCACACAGTTTGTTTCCTCAAGCTGTTAAGTATGCAGATACAGGTACACAAACACAGAAATACATTTGCTCAGGTTTTCTACACAGAAAAGGAATTAAGTTTCCTCTTCAGGTTAGTATCCTGCTGGAAGGAAGGAAATGGGAGTCCAGTGACAGCAGAGGGAGCCGGAGCAGGACTGGCTGCTTCTTAACACATTACTTTTTTTTCTTATAGAGACAGGATCTTTTTTCCATTTTTATTTTTTTCCATGATATTTATTGAGCTCAACATTTTTCTCTGCTCCCCTCCCTGCCTCTACCCTCCCTCCTTCAACCCTCCCTCAAGGTCCCTATGCTCCCAATTTATTTAGGAGATCTTGTCTTCTTATACTTTCTACTTCCCATGTAGATTAGATCTATGTAAGTCTCTCTTAGTGTCTGCATTGTTGTCTAAGTTCTCTGGGATTGTGGTTTGTAGGCTGGTTTTCTTTGCTTTATGTTTAAAAACCACCTATGAGTGAGTACATGTGATAATTGTCTTTCTGTGTCTGGGTTACCTCACTCAAAATAATGTTTTCTAGTTCCATCCATTTTCCTGCAAAATTCAAGCTGTCGTTATTTTTTTCTGCTGTGTAGTACTC
>PVIU01011163.1:0-43132 GCA_004026605.1 Ondatra zibethicus
TGGGATTGTGGTTTGTAGGCTGGCTTTCTTTGCTTTATGTTTAAAAACCACCTATGAGTGAGTACATGTGATAATTGTCTTTCTGTGTCTGGGTTACCTCACTCAAAATAATGTTTTCTAGCTCCATCCATTTTCCTGCAAAATTCAAGCTGTCGTTATTTTTTTCTGCTGTGTAGTACTCCATTGTGTAAATGTACCACATTTTTCTTATCCATTCTTCTGTCGAGGGGCATTTAGGTTGTTCCCACGTTCTGGGTATGACAAACAAAGCTGCTATGAACATAGGTGAACACATGCCCTTGTGGCACGATTAAGCATCTTTTGGATATATAACCAAACGTGTTATTACTGGGTCTTGAGGAAGGTTGTTTCTTAATTTTCTGAGAAATCGCCACACTGACATCCAAAGGGGTTGTACCAGCTTGCACTCCCACCAGCAATGCAGAAGTGTTCCCTTTTCCCCACAACCTCTCCAGCATAAGTTGTCATCAATGTTTTTGATCTTGGCCATTCTTTCAGGTGTAAGATGGAATCTCAGAGTTGTTTTGATTTGCATTTCTCTGATGACTAAGGATATTGAACATTTCCTTAGGTATCTTTCAGCCATTTTAGATTCCTGTATTGAGAGTTCTCTGTTTAGGTATGTATTCCATTTTTTTATTGGATTATGTGTATGAACAGATTCTTATTTCTGGATACTGGATAATGTAAAACCCATTAATATATATTACAATATATACATATATTATAGAATACCTTCAAGGAATGTTGGTAGAGTGCTTGTTTAGCATGCAAAAGGCCCTGGATTTCATCCTTAGCACTGTATAAGCTGGGTATTGGGGTGCACAGAGGCAGGAGGACCAGAAGTTCAAGGTCATCTTCAGATATATAGTGAATTCAAAGCCATCCTGGGAAATGTAAAAATTATTTGTGGCGAGACACACACATCTTCTCTTTTTCTTCAACACACTAAGAATATGTTATGCTTAAACCACAGTCTTTTTTCTTGTTTGTTCACTGTGTGCACAGTAAGTCATATTTCCTGGGAGAAAGTTTGCACCAAATACAATGGATGCAAAGTCACTGGCTGATAGCTGAGGGGAAAAAATCCAAAGAATGTTTGTCTTGGTCATTCAAATAATGTTCTTGGCAGTTCGAACGTCTCTCTGCGTGAATCTGCAGCAGACCCGGCAGGTGTTGAAGCTCTTAAGTAACACGATAAGCTTTGAAATTCTATCTTTTGGAGGCAGCACAGGACCTTTTTTCTATAAAGTATTCAAGACCATTGGCCAAGAAACCGCAACAACAGCTATAGTAGCTTAAGGGCACCAAAATGAACAAATTGGGCTTGATTGCCTAATTCCTCTTTCTTCTAAGCAGCAGGCGGTTGATCCTGTGCTGTGTGGGATGTCAGAAGCCAACAAAACTCTTCTGGCATAGATACACCAACAAGATGGATTCAGATCACAGAAGAAACCTCCTAGGTGTAATTTTCCTCCCAATACTTTTGCTTGGGTTTTCAGATAAGGTTGTATTATGCTTCCCAGGCTGGCCTTAGGCACAAGATTCTCCTGCTTTGGCCTCCTGAGTACTAGGACTGTAGGTGGGTGCCGCCACACTCAGCCCCCAGGTGTTTTTGATTTGAGATTTGCTTGAAGTCAAAATTACTTTCTGAAGCAAACTACCCTTCATGTGTAGTTTTGGATGGGGATTTCTTTCAGAGTTTCTTTCTATGAATAATGGCTTTCTCAGGAATATTTAGAAGACTTCCGAGCTTTCCCTGAGATCTGGCTGAATTCAGCAGCTCATTTTAGAACTTAGTCATTTTGGGGCCTGACGAGGCTCAATGAGTAACAGGAGGATTCTGAGTATCCAAACGGAATAGATTCCCTTTCTTACACTTAAACCAATATCATACTTACATTGCACAGAATATGATTAAATGATTATTCCTGTGAACATTACTTTGCAGAAGGGGTAGTTAGTTCAAGATGCTGCAGAATGTGTGGCTGAGCTCATGTCATACAGGGCTGTGATGCTGAGAAAGGAGAATGTTCATCTTGTTAGCTCTCTGCTTTCTTTACCCCCTTCTCTTCCATCTGGGTTGCTTGCCCCTGAGATGGCACCACTCACATTCAAGGTGGACCATCCTCCCTCAACCTTCTCTGAAAATACTTTCATAGACATACCTAGAATTTATCTCACAATCTTCTAGTTTAAATCTCATCAATCTGACACTTAAAATAAACCATCATAGCTGGGAGTCTATCTCTATGGTTGAGCACTTGCCTAATATTCATGAGGCCCTAGGTTCAATATTTGGTACCATAAGAAGAAAGAGTGGTGTTGAGGATGGGCAATGTGTGTTAGGATGTCGTATGGGCGATGGAAGCAATATATGACCTGGTGAAGGATTGGGCCATTATTATTGCTATTGTTCTGTTCTGTTTGTTTGTTTATTTGAGACAGAACTTACTATGTAGCCAGGTTGTTCTTGAACTCACAATCCTTTACCTCCTGCCTTTACCTCCCCAGTACTGGAATTACAGGTATGCACCATGAACCCCACCTACAGCTGGGTCATTATATGGTCCAATGGTGACTGTGACTGTGTAACTAGTAGCAGAGAAGCCTGGAGACCAGGGTCTTCAGGGTTGTTGACACCTTTGAATGCTCATCACACTCTGTGACCTGAGTACCCTTTTTCTGAGTCCTGGGAATGGCTTTGTGGGCACATCTGACCTGAGGAAAGGAGGCATGGGATAGCACCAACGAGGCTTAGAAGAGGAACAGTTTTCCACCCTGATGAAAGAGTGTAAGAAACACTTTAGCCCAAGCCATTCAGAACTTCTGGAACAGGGAACATGGTAGAAGCGAGAAGTGATGCTGGGGAGGAGGGAAGGATGGGACAGTGAGAAATACCAAGCAGATGAGTGATGCCGCCACTCTCGGACTTGAGAGTGGTTCCTAGGGTGGCAGGGTGAGTTCGAGAAGAGTCCACATTGGATAGAGGGGTTCGGATGGTGTTGGCACTTGAGTGGTTTCTAGAGCTTGCTAACAGAGAACACACCCAGGAAGTGTGTTTACGGAGAATAGTGGGGCCAGGATGAGACTCAGGCTGGTTATCTGTGTGATCTTCCAGACCCACATCTAGACCTGGCTCTTTGAGAAAAAGCCACCACAAATCTTGTATCTGTCCAGAAGGGGATCTGGAATTAATCCCCCATCAAGACATGTATGTGGGGAGGCTTTTACTCCTCCCCCGTGAGATATTACTGTTGGAGCCTGAAATAGCTCACCCCCGGTAGGTTAAACGTGTTTGTTGTCCTTGCACTTCTCATCGTTCTTGGCTTATACAGCGGGGCTGGGATGAGAGAGGAACACATTATTTCTCCTTCTCCCCACTCCCTTTCCAGGCCTGCCGCGCTCCCTGTCCACCTTCCCTCATCTGTGTTAAGGTCAGAGCTTACTGACTCTCCAAGAAGGGATTCGATGAAGGGTCAGCTCTTCTCACCTACCAGGCTGATGACAGTCATCTATCCTCAGTGTCCTATGTGGGATGTTGCTCAGGTTTCACCGCTTGTCAGCCCGCCTGCTGCCTGCACGGATGACTCACCCTGAGAGCCCAGCACAAACATTCTCTGAAATTTGCCAAACCGTAATCTAATCTCTGCCTTCGGTTGCTGAGACCTTGAATGTGTTGCCTAACCTTCTGAACGCCTTTCCTCCCCTAACTCCCAGGGAAGACAAAAAGAATTGATTCCCATAGGACACACCGAGAAATCCCTGCATGGTTTATCTGAAATCCAATTCACTTGGACTAATAATTAAAGCTCATCTCCGCATAGATTGACCTCTGGACTGAAAGATAACACGAGAAACCAGTAACACCACTTCTTGACACAACATACCTATACTTTAAAAGTCTGAAGTTAAAGCAATTTAACTATGCTTTTAAATGATGAATTAATGCACCACCGGTGGGTAAATGAATTAACTTATAATGTAAGAGACTATGCGAGGCACTCAAAGGGTTAGACAAGTCATTTCCTCGATTTTGTGGAGTTTGCAGCGTGGAAGAGCTAGGGTGTGCACGTGAGTTACTGATCTCCAAAGAGGTGTTGGGTGCACTGGGGCGTTTGGCCGAAGTGCATGGTAAAGAGCCCAGCCTTTCAGGTAGAGCTGTATTAGTCACGGTGGTCAAACACTGACAGGCATTTATCTTGGCCCATGGTTTCGGAAGGTCGCAGTTCACACTAGCAGGGGAGGCGCTGAAGACTGGCTTAGTAGGGAACATTGGAACAGTGTGGAAGCTGCTCACATTGGGCAGGAAACGGCGACCTGAATGAGGAACAAGCTAAAACCGTCAATGGTCCAGCCTCACTGACTTACATCCATCAGTCAGGTCATACCACCTACATGCTCCACAGCCTTCCCGAAGTCGCACTGACATGTGGGGAACACGCCTGCAGAACATGGGCCTGAGGGGCCGTTTCACATTCACGTTGCAACAGAAGACTTGCACAGAGCTGCCCCTTTTAGCTCAGCCTTGGAAGATAGCGTTCTTTTTTTTTTAAGTCTTGTTTTTTTATCTTTTAAAATTACCTGTATGTGTGCACATGAGTACAGGTGCTTGCAAAGGCCTCCCTGGAGCTGCAGTTACAGGCAGTTGTGGGCCGCTAGACATGGATCCTGGGAGCCAACACTGGGTCCTCTGTTAGAGCAGTATGTGCTTTTAACTGCCACGCCATTTCTCCAGCCCCACTCCTAAGTTCTGCAAAGTGGAAATACTTTATGGATAAAAAGTTAAATGTAGGCTCTTAGGACGTATTCCATTAGAAGGAACATAGAGTTGGAGACTGTAAGACTAGACCAGCAGGTTGGGGGTCAGAAGATGGAATTGCCTGATTGCTGTGGAATAATTTGGGGCTCTGTTCCAGGAGCAATGTAGTCACTGAAAGGTTTGCCAGGGGGACAAGATGACAATAGTGACGGGATGAAAACACTCCGAGGCATTCTGGAGTGACCGGGGACAGATGACCACTTGAGAAGACATAGACATGCTCTAGACCAGTAAAATCACGAAGACGTCTAAACCAGGAGAATAGGAATGGGAGGAAGGGTGAGGGATTAGGGCTTTCCAAATTTAAGAGACTCCCCCCCTCCATAGTTTTAAGACCCATGTGATGAATCTCCACTGTCAGCTCTATTGGATTTGGAATCACGAAGTAGGCACAGCACTACTGGTGACGGCTCCCAGAGAGGTTTACCTGAGGCGGGAAGACACATCCGGAATGTGGAGCGCACAGTCCCAGAGACTGCAGTCCCAGACTGGGTAAAGAGAGAAAACGAAAGAGTGAGCCTGAGCACCGGTCTCTCTCTCTGCTTCGTTGCTGCAGATGCAGTGTGACCTGCCGCCACGCTCCCACTATGTGCAGATGCAGTGTGACCTGCCGCCACGCTCCCACTATGTGCAGATGCAGTGTGACCTGCCGCCACGCTCCCACTATGTGCAGATGCAGTGTGACCTGCCGCCACGCTCCCACTGCCCTTCCTTACCCACTATGATGGACTTTATCCCCTCAGACTGTAAGCCGAAGGAAACCTCCTAACTTAAATCTCTTTTTTTTCATATTCTTTTATTTTTTTCCATTCAAAAAAAATTTACATTTCCTCTCCTTCTCCCAGTCCCCTCCTGCTCCCCACCCCTCCTCCCTCCCCCTGCTTCCTTAAAAGAGGGCATGGTGCCCTGCCCCGTGGGAAGTCCAAGGCCCTCCCCCCTCCATCCCGGCCTAGGATGGTGTGCATCCAAATAGACTAGGTTCCCAAAAAGATAATACATGCAGAAGAGATAGGTCCTAGTGTCATTATTGATGGCTTCTCAGTCTGCCCCCATTGGCAGCCACATTTAGAGAGTCCGGTTTGATCATATGCTCATTCAGTCCCAGTCCAGCTGGATTTGGTGAGCTCCCATTAGTTCAGGCACACTGTCTCAGTGGGTGGACCAGCCCCTCACGGTCCTAACTTCCTGGCTCATCTTCTCCCACCTTCTGCTCTTCGACTGGACCTTGGGAGCTCAGTCCATTGCTCTGATGTGAATGTGGGTCTCTGTCTCTATCTCCATCCATCAGACGAAATTTCTATGGTGATGATCAAGAATACTTATCAATGTGACTATGGGACAAGGCTAGTTCAGGCACCCTCTCCTCTGCTGCCCAAGTACCTAGCAGGGGACATCCCTGTGAACACCTAGGATCCCCTCTAGAGCCAAGTATCTTGCCAATCCTAAAATGACTCCCTTAATGTAGATATCTTATTCCCTTCTCCAATATCCACCTTTCCTCAATCTCCACCCTCCCACTCCCCCAAGCTCTCCCCAGTCCTTTCCTTCTCCCTTCTCCTTCCCCCTCTCCCCTTCCCCTGCTCCCTCTACCCCCACCTATATCTTCGCCCCCATGCTTCCAACTTTTGCCTGGCGATCTTGATTGCTTCCAATTTCCAGGAGGATCTATATATGTTTTTCTTTGGGTTCACCTTGCTATTTGGCTTCTCTGGGCTTGTGGGCTATAAGCTTAGTATCTTTTGTTTATGGCTAGGGTCCACTAATGAGTGAGTACATACCATAATCGTCTTTTTGGGTTTGGATTACCTCACTCAGGATAGTGTTTTCTATTTCCAACCATTTGCATGCAAAATTCAAGATGTCATTGTTTTTTTACTGCTGAGTAGTATTCTAATGTGTATATATTCCACACTTTCTTGATCCATTCTTCCATTGAGGGGCACCTAGGTTGTTTCTAGGTTCTGGCTATTACAAATAATGCTGCTATGAACATAGTTGCACAAATGCTTTTGTAGTATGATTAGACTTCTCTTGGGTATATTCCCAAGAGTGGTATTGCTGGATCCTGAGGTAGGTTGATTCCCAATTTCCTGAGAAACTGCCACACTGATTTCCAAAGTGGTTGCACAAGTTTGCATTCCCACCAGCAATGGATGAGAGTTCCCCTTACTCCACATCCTCTCCAGCATAGGCAATCGTTGGTGTTTTTGATTTTAGCCATTCTGACAGGTGTAAAATGGTATCTCAAAGTTGTTTTGATTTGCATTTCCCTGATCGCTAAGGAAGTTGAACATGACCTTAAGTATCTTTTGGCCATTCGGACTTCTTCTGTTGAGAATTCTCTGTTCAGATCATTACCCCATTTTTTAATTGGGGTATTTAGAGTTTTAATGTCTAGTTTCTTGAGTTCTTTGTATATTTTGGAGATCAGACCTTTGTCTGATGTGGGATGAGTGAAGATCTTCTCCCATTCATTAGGATGCCTTTTTGTCTTAATGACTGTGTCTTTTGCTTTACAGAAGCTTCTCAGTTTCAGGAGGTCCCATTTGTTCATTGTTGCTCTTATTGTCTGTGCCATTGGGGTTTTACATAGGAAGTGGTCTCCTGTGCCCATGTATTGCAGGCTACTTCCCACTTTCTCTTCTATCAGGTTCAGTGTAATCAGATTTATATTGAGGTCTTTAATCCATTTGGACTTGAGTTTTGTGCATGGTGATAGATAAGGGTCTAATTTCATTCTCCTACAGGTTGACATCCAGTTATGCCAGCACCATTTGTTAAAAATGCTTTCATTCTTCCATTGTATAATTTTAGCCTCTTTGTCAAATATGAGGTGTTCATAGTTTTGTGGATTAATGTCCGGGTCTTCGATTCGATTCCATTGGTCAACGTCTCTGTTTTTATGCCAATACCAAGCTGTTTTCATTATTGTAGCTCTGTAATAGAGTTTGAAGTCAGGGATGATAATGCCTCTGGCAGTTCCTTTATTGTATAGGATTGTTTTGGCTATCCTGGGCCTTTTGTTTTTCCATATAAAGTTAGTTATTGTTCTCTCAAGGTCTATGAAGAATTTTGTTGGGATTTTGATGGGGATTGCATTGAATCTATAGATTGCCTTTGGTAGAATTGCCATTTTTACTATATTGATCCTACCAATCCAGGAGCATGGGAGCTCCTTCCATTTTCTGGATTTCTTCCAAAATCTGGTATCCTCTTCGATTTCTTTCTTCAAGGTCTTAAAGTTCATTTCAAATAGATCTTTCACTTCCTTGGTTAGTGTTACCCCAAGATACTTTATGCTATTTGTGGCTATCGTGAAAGGTGATGTTTCTCTGATTTCCCTCTCTGCTTCTTTATCCTTTGTGTATAGGAGGGCTACTGATTTTTTTGAGTTGATCTTGTATCCTGCCACATCACTGAAGGTATTTATCAGCTGTAGGAGTTCCCGGGTAGAGTTTTTGGGTTCAGTTTTAAGTACCTACATGGTAACTCACAGCTATTTGTAACTTCAGTTCTAGGAGGTCCAATGCCCTCTCTGGCTGCTGCCAAAACCAGGCAGACATGTAGTACACACACACACACACACACACACACACACACACACACACACACACACACAGAAAGAGAGAGAGAGAGACAGAGAGAAACGCATGCAGGCAAAACACTCAATACACATAAAAATAAGTAAATAAATCTTTTTATAAAAAAAGGTAATGGGCTAGGCTGTTTAGTGGAGAAAAGTTGAAGTCATAGCATTGAAACTGAGACATATTTACTGCTTATTGTGTTCAGTCAGGCTTTTAGTGACAAAAAGGGGAAAATTTTTTTAATTTGTAGTTTGGCAAGGAAAGGAACATAGGCAGGGTTGAAGTTGCAGATGTAGTGGTGAGAGCGAAGCTGTAATTGTTAAATCAGTGATTTATTAAAGTGAAACCTGGTGCTCTTCAGACCAACAGTAAAGGAACTACAAAGGAGAGACCCTGAGCTGGGACTCCTACCACAGGGGCTCCGCACCGAAGAACAATGGCCTGCAGGAGTGTCGTCCTAGGTGTCTTAGTTACTTTCTCATGGCCGTGGAAAAATATCCCATCAAAACCAGAAACAAAGAAACAAAGAGTTCATTTTGAGCCGACACTTTCTGTGGGATAGAGTCTATCATGATAAGGAAGGCTTGTTATGAGCCGCAAAGGCATAGTGGTCAGAGCAGGAGGCTGATGGGCTAAGGGAGAGCGAGAAAATAAAAGATAATGGGGCTGGAGAGCTGGCTCAATGGTTAAGAGCACTTGCTTGTGCAAAGGGCTGGGGGTTTAAGTCCCAACGCCCTCACAGAGGCTCACCACTTCCTCAGGCACCTGACACATGTGTTGCACAGACATACATGCAAGCAACACATTCAAACACCCAAAATAAAAAATAATCTAAAAAAATTAAAATATTTTAAAAGAGAAGAAAAATAAAAGGTAAGTGAGTTGGACATGGTTCCAAGTCATTTAGAACTTTAAGCCTGGGGCACTGTGAATATGGTGTCTGTATACTACAACATGCGCTGGTATGGTGGTGGTCAGAGGACAGCCTCCAGTGCTGGACGACTGACCCAGGACCTTCCAGGGATTTTCCTGTCTCCACCTCCCATCTCTCTTAGAGGCACTGGGATTATAAATGTTTGCACTCTGTATCTGACCATCACATAGGTTCTGAGGACTTGAACTCAGGTCGTCATGTTCACATGGAGAATGATTTTGTGCACTGAGCTAATGCCACACCCAACAGTTCACAGCTGAATTAATTTGCTGATTAAATCAGATGGTTTTCCCCAGTATAAGTGGCTATCATCCCCTTTGGGGACACATATATAATAAAAATGGAGAAGAAAGCTAAATTCACTCTCTGACTGCTCCAACTGGGGCATCTACTTTCCATCCTTAATGCTTTTGGTTCTTAGGACTTCAAGGCCTAACTGGAATCTAGACTGTCAGCTCTCCGATGTTGAGGACTCAAATTGGATCATGAAGTCGTCTAAGTCTCAAGGGAACCTCTCAGTCTCCACATTTATTAAAGTAAATGCGGGGTGTGTGTGTGAGTGTATGTATTGTAGAATATTATTTTAAGATGTGTTGCTTTTGTTTATGCTGTGGAACATTTGTTTAATGATGTAAAGATGTGTTGCTTTTGTTTATGCTGCATTTGTTTAACTCTGTGAAGCTGTGATTCTTTGTCTGTCTAAAACACCTGATGATCTAATAAAGCGCTGAATGGCCTATAGCAAGACAGGAGAAAGGATAGGTGGGGCTGGCAGGCAGAGAGGATAAATAGAAGGAAAAAGCTGGGCAAGAGGAAGAAAGAGCAAGAATAGGAGAGGAAGATGCTAGGGGTCAGCCATCCAGCCACACAGCCAGCCACGGAGTAAGAGTGAAAGTAGGATATACAGAAGTGAGAAAAGGAAAAAGCCCAGAGGCAAGAAGGAGTGGGGATAATTTAAGAAAAACTGGCAAGAAACGAGCCAAGCTAAGACTGGGCATTTATAAGTAATAATAAATGTGTGTATATTTGGGAGCTGGGTGGTAGGCGTCCAAAAGAGTAAAGAGTAAAAAACAAACAATAACAAATATATAAAATTATAATTAAATAGGAATAAGCACTATATGACCATATCTCTATTATACCTTAATATGTAATATATGAATGTTGTCTTAGTTACAGGTCTATTACTGTGAAGAGACACCATTACCATAGCAACTCTTATAAGAGAAAGCATTTAATTGGAGGCCGGTGTATAGTTTTGTAAGTTTAGTCAGTTATCATCATGGTAAATAACATGGCAGCACACAGGTAGACATGGCGCTGGAGAAGGAACTGAGAGTTCTACATCAGGATCTACAGGAAGCAGGACGAGAGGGACTCTTGGTGTGCTGGACAGCTTTCTGTCAGCTTGACATAAGCTAAAGTCATCTGAAAGGAGGGATCTCAATTGAGAAAATGGCTTCATAAGGTCCGGGTGTGGGCAACCCTGTGGGGCATTTTCTTAATTAGTGATTGATGGGGAGGGCTCAGCCCATTATGGGTGGGGCCGTCTCTGGGCTGGCAGCCCTGGGTTCTAAAGAAAGCAGGTTGAGAAAGCTGTGAGGATCAAGCCAATAAGCAGCACTCCATGATGACCTCTGCATCAGCTCCAGGTTCCTGCCCTGTTTGAGTTCCTGTCGGGAATGTCCTTTGATGATCTACAGTGATATGGAAGTATAAGCCATAGAAACCCTTTCCTCCCCAACTTGCCTTTTGGACATAGTGTTTCATCACAGCAATAGAAATCCTTAACTAAGACACAGGACCTGGGTTGGCCTTTGAAACCTCATAGCCCTCCCCCAGTTACACACTTCCTCCAACAAGGCCACACCTCCTAATCCTTCTCAAATAGTGCCACTCCCTGATGACTAAGCATTCAAATATATGAGCCTATGGAGGCCATTCTTATTCAACCACCATAGATATACAGTATAAACAAATATTACTATCAATATATGTGAAATAGAAGTCAACAGAATATATAGCTATATATTCTAGTGCAACCCTTTCTGCCCTTCTGTATCTCTCCACGTGCACATACACACCCCATATGTAGGTGATTTCCAGGTTTTTGGCCTCTTATTCAAGGAATCAAAAATAAGACTGAGTGTGGTAGCTCTCAGGAGGCAGAGTCAGGTGGACCTCTGATTTAAGACCAGTCTTGTTCATACGTAGCAAATTTTAGGTCTGTTAGGGGCACAGTGAGACCTTGCCTCAAGAAATAGTGAGCCTAATTCTAAAATTGGGTCCTGTAGAATACTCAGAGCCAAGTATGTATCTGTAAGCCTTTCTCACCAATAGGCATTTGACTCTGGTAATTGGGCTATATTTACCTTCCAAACCACAGGCAAGTCTGAGTTTACCATGTAATTCTGCAGCCCTGTAATGTTAGGGTTCTCCCATAGTTAAAGAAGAGATGAGTACACACAGCCATGTTTATCACAATGAAGAATCTTGTTATTAGCTTCTGAGGCCCATGAAAGGTCTAGAAAACAAGGGTACACCCAAACCCACCAGCGCACTTGAAAGTAACCAGCTTCCCTTTTCACCGTCATCTACTGTGCCACACCGAACTGTTAAGTAACTTTTTCCTGGTTAATTTTTGTCTCTTACCATTTATGTGTGTTAGGGAAAACCCACCACCTAAGAATAACTTTTTTGTTCCCTTTCATCTGAAGGCGTCCTGGGTGGTGAGCATCTTTTCAAACCATGCAGCTGTTTGGAAACAGAAAGCTGCAGCATGGCTTCCCAGTGCTGTGCCTGAGGTCACATTAGCAAGTGTGCGAAAGAGGAGGACAGCAGGGAGGGCTGAGCTGGAGAGGAAGCCCTTCCTCCCTGCTCTTGGTTCTCAAGTCTCCAAACCACAGAACTCAGTACATAATTTATCTCGACTTTTCACACTGCCCTTTTAAATAAAATAAATAAAAAGAAATATTTTGTCTCTTCCAAAGGGGGATAATGCTGCAGCATTTATGAGCAGTATCTTGCCTTTTCCTCCCCTTGAAGTTCATGTTGTGAGCTAAGCCTCAGGAGAGACTGCAGCAGAGTGGCCCTTCACTAGCTGAGCATACACAGCTGCCTGGAGTTAAGACCACTGGTGCTGATGAACCAGGCTGGAAGTGGGACCGTCATGGCTATGGGGTGTGCATGGGAAAAAACTCGCTTTTCTTATATTGGAACTTAAAACACGACGAAGAACAACTGAGCAAGAGACTTCTAGTTCACCCCAAATGCCTCTTTGTAGGGTCCGTCTTCAGACAGGGGATTCCAAGGTTCTTGCAATCAAGGAATCAAAAATTGAGCTGGTTGTGGTGGCTGTCAGGAGGCAGAGGCAGGTGGATTTCTGTGAATTCAAAACCAATCTGGTCTATATCTACATAGCAAATTTCTCACCAGCTACGGCTTCATAGTGAGACCCTCACTTAGAATAGAGAACTATTCTAAAAGAAAAAAACCATAGAAGCTTTTATTAAAACTATAGAACAGGCCAGTCCCTGGTTTATTTCAGGAGGAGGTCTGAATGTTTTAGATTGGGAAATGGTGAGCAGAGACCTACAAAAGGAACCATAGAAGGGGCCCCACTTAAACAATCTTTTAGGGAATTTGGGTGTCGTCAACCTATCTGGCTACTTCCTGCTGAACAGGGGTGCTGCATTCTTGGGGGTATTTTACTGCAATTTACTTGGGGGTATTTACAGCTTAGAATAGATTGAAACAGAGAGAGAGAGAAAAAGGCAGAGAGACAGACACTGCAAGGGAATAGAAGACACAGGCAGTGCTCTAGGGCCCCAGGTCTGAGGTCTCTTTTTAAGTGGTTTAAAAGAAAAGGGAACTAGTTTTGTTTGTTTGTTTTGTTTTGTTTTTTATTTTTTTTGAGACAGGTTTTCACTGTGTAACAGTCCTAGCCGTCCTGTCCTGGAACAAGCTCTTGTAGACCAGGCTGGTCTCGAACTCACAGGGTTTCGCCTGCCTCTGCCTCCCGTGTGCTGGGATTAAAGGCATGCACCGCCACCACCTGGCCTTTTTTGTTTTGTTTTGTTTTTTGTTTGTTTTAAAGGAAAAGGGAGCTAGTTTCTAAGGGCCTACTTTGTTAAAAAAAAAAAAGTCATTGAGTGTTCAACACTTGGAAGATAAGAATATTGAGAACAAGGCAGAATATAGAGGACTAGTTTATAAAGTTTCAGAGGGAAGTTTAAAGACTCTATCTGGGCCATTTGTTCTGAGTTAAGGTTCTGTGGTTCTGGTTGGCTGGGGCTGAATCAGCTGTGATTAACAAGAACCCAGAACTGCTGAAGTGAAACCTTTGCTTTGCTGGATCACCCAATGCTGATCAGCTGGAGCTGAGACATTAGCAATGAATAAGAGAGCAGCAACGCTGAGGTGAAATCTGAAAGTGTTTCCTGAGGGAAGCTGTGTTCCAGAAGTGACTAAGGTTGTACCTTGAGCTGACGACTGAACTTGGTAGCATAAGTATCATCAGGTGGTGTTGGTTTCAAAGGTGTGAAGGGGTCATGGAGAGGAACTGAGGCTTGGCACTGTGAGAGGCCAGGAGAGGCCATTGGTGAAGATGCAGCCTCAGTGGCTGTTGAAGGCCCAGGACTGAAGGGGCCATGCAGAGAAGTTGAGGCTTGGCACCATGAAGGAAGCTCATGAGAGGTTATTGGTGACAGTGCAGATGAGTTGCAGCAGAGACCCCAGCATTGTAGAGATGCCAGGGCCATAGCATGACCACTGAGCACGTAGCAGGTGTGGAGTGGAGTCAGTCAAAGCCTAGTAGACAAGCTGTGTGTGCTGCAGAGGCAGAGCTGGAGAAGTGACCCAACCCCCTTGGAGGAGCCCAGAAGATGATGAGTGCATCCCAGACATTGAACATATGTTGTTTGCACATTGAGAGTCTGATTTAGCTTTAATTTGTGACTCTTCCCTTCTTCGTCCCTCTTGAAGTAAGGATATATTTTTTTACTTCGCAGGAGCCCACAGTTCATAGAGACTGAATTTTAAAAGAGATTTTAGGGTTTAAAAGAGACTTTGAATTAGTTGGGTGGTGGTGGCACACACCTTTGATCCCACCATTTGGGAAGAAGATGCAGGTGAATCTCTGAGTTTGAGGGCAGCCTGGTCTACACAGGGAGTTCCAGGATAGCCAAAGCTATACAGAGAAACCCTGTCTTGAAAAACGAGATAGGTAGATGGGGGGGGAGAGGGAGGGAGTGGGAGAGAGAGAGAGAGAGACTTTAAATTAAAAAATACTGAATTTTAAAGTGTTTGTAAAGACTGTGGAACTTTTTTATTTTGTTTTTGTTTTTGAGACGGGACTTTTTAAGTTTGTAAAATGTCTTATGTTGTGATTGATATTAATATGTCATCTTGGGGATGAAAGAAAAGTTGTGGATTAACAGTGGTGTGTTTATGTGTCAAGCTGACAAGGGATCAGTTGTGCTGGATGGTTTTATGTCAACTTGACAAGGCTAAAGTCATCTGAAAGGAGGGAACCTCAGTTGAGAAAACGCCTCCATAAGATCCAACTGTAGGCAAGCCTGTGGGGCATTTTCTTAATTAGTGGTTGATGTGGGCGGGCCCAGCCTATTGTGGGTGGGGCCATCTCTGGGATGATGTCCAGATTCCTGCTCTGTTTGAGTTCCTGTCCTGACTTCTTTTGGTGATGAACTGTGATGTGGAAGTATAAGCAGAATAAGCCCTCTCCTTTCCAACGTGCTTTTTGGTCATGGTGTTTTATGGCAGCAGCAGAAACCCTAACTAAGACAGGGTAGTTCTCTACTTTTGATTGATAGATTAGACCTTATATTCATTTTCCTGTTGCTCACGTCCCTCCCCACAACGCATCTGATTTTAATGATTGTGCACCCAATTATGCATAGGCATAAGAATGTAAACAAAGGATTCTTCGTAAAAGTTCACTTGAGGACACACTTTTACCTTATTGTCCATGTACCCCATACCAGTCAGACTGTATCGACTTTCTCATTCTTTGTACCCAGGTACATTCGGAATTTATTCGAATAGAATTTTTATAAATGTTATGGTTCTTGGGGGGGTTCAGAGATGAGTGTCCATGAAGCCTGATGCAGCTGGGGTTGGAGAATGGGGTGGCTGACATTACTAGAGCCATTGTTTAGATAGCAGTGTGTGCTCATAACACAAAGAGGTAAAGGAGTTAAGCTGCCGTGTGCATTATTTAGAAATGGAGGAGAGATAGCCCAGTAGTTAAGGGTACTTGCTGCCCTTGCAGAGGACCATGTTGGGTTCAAACACTCACATAAGACCGTTCACAATTCTCTGAACTCCAGTTTCAGAGTAGCCAATGCCCTATCTGGGCCTCTTAATTTATCGGCATGCATGTGGTATACATACATGCCTCTAAGAATACACCTACAATTAAATAAATAAATCTTTACAAAAAGAAATGGGGTGGGTGTGCATAACCTGTAGCCAATAAAGTCCCAGACTGCTAAACTATTATTCCTTGTGTTTGCCTGCCTCAAAATCAGGGGATTTTTCTCAGCTGGACTCTAAGTGCACAGCCTCGGACTAATTTCTGGGCCTCAGTTGCTTCAGTCTTGAAGAGGGCTGCAGATCTTCCCGTCTCATTGAATTGTTCATTTAAATAAACTTATGACATGATAGTTACGATAAGCTGCACTGGTGTGGAGGTCCTCCTGTCTATGTGTTGCTTTTATTGGTTAATGAATAAAGAGCTGCTTGGGGGCCTGTTGATAGGGCAGAGCTTTGGGGGGGGACTAAACTGAGTGCTGGGAGAAAGAAGGGTGGAGTTAGAAGCCATGGAACCCTGCTGGAGACAGATGCCAGAACTTTTCCCAGTAAGCCACAGCCTTGAGGCAATACATAGATTAATGGAAATGGGTTATATTAAGATTGTCCTACACCACTTCCCCCTCTTTTTTTTTTTAAACAAAGTAAAATAGCCATAGTCCATTTTTTGGGAATGTGGGTGTAGTATTCCAGCTACTTCTTGCTGGTTGGGGGCATTGATAATCTTTTGGGGACTTAAAGAAAATTTAGAGCTATGATCAAGTCCTGACTGGAGTATTCTGTGAGTCTTCATCATCTCAGGCAGCATCTTGAATCTGTTCTGGATGTAGAACTCTGACATCTGGGCCATCTGTTCCTACCAGAGATTTCTCAGGTGGTCTTCCTTGGTCAAACCTGATTTTTCTTAACTCAGAATGAATCCACAGTGTCTCATTTTCTGTGGAAACAAAAGCAAAATCTCTTCTCCAAAGTAACGTACCTTTTGACTTCAATTTTGAAGTCAAGGTATTTTCAAAATACCTCTCTTGAATTAATTCAGCAGCATTTATAAGCAAATATCTGTTAGCAGTTTTTGCTCCATCATTCAAACAATTCAAAGAGAGCACAATAACATACAGTATCAAGATTCTGTGTATTTTTCATCTTTACGCGGCTTTATTTTAACCTCTATTTCTTTTATTTTTACTTTTAACTTTTGGCTTTTTGAGACAGGTTCTCTGTGTATCTTTGTCCTGGAACTTCCTCTGTAAACCAGGCTATCCTTGAACTCACAGAGATCCGACTGTCTGCCTCCCCAGTGCTGGGATTAAAGGTGTGTGCTATCACACCTTGAACTCACAGAGATCTGTCAGTCTCTGCCTTCCAGGCATTGGGATTAAAGGTGTGTGCTACTATACCTTGAAGTCACAGAGGTCAGTCTACCTCTGTCTCCCCAAGTGTTGGGATTAAAGGTGTGTACCACCACAGACCAGAAACTGTCCTCAAGATGAACCCCTGAAGCAGGGGTAGACCCATGGGCCCTACCAAGATGCAAGAGTTAGCCAATAAGAAACTAGAGCTAATAGGTCAAGCAGTGTTTTAAATAATGTGGTTTCTGTGTGATTATTTCAGGGCTGAGCAGCTGGGAACCAACAAGCAGCCTGCTGCAACACTGCATGATATGAAACATGTTCCCCCAGAATTCATAACTAAAAGCTGCAGCCCTTCTATCCTTCAGAGTGTAGCTGAGTTTTAAAGCCAGGTTTGTAAAGAGGCAACTGAACTACAATGAAGTCATCACGGTGGGTCTTAGTCAAATACGACTGGTATCTTTATAAAAAGGGGAAGTTTGGGCACAGACATAGATGACATAGACCATTTAAGACATGGGGAGGAAGTGGTCACCTGTAAACTGAGGAGAGAAGCTTCAGATGAGCCCAGCCCTGCTGACACCATGACTGGACTGTCTACACTCTTGATGAGAAGTCTGTTGTTTGAACCCCTGTCCATGGTAGCGGATTATAGCAGTCCACCATGGCTAATGTTATATCAACTTCTCTGCCTGAGGGCATCAAGACATTTGGGCAAACATTATTTGGGATGAGTCTATAAATATGTCTTTTTGTGAGAGTCATGTTTAATCGGTGAAATTTGACTCAGGAAGGTTCCCACTTAAGTGGATGTTAGCCAGTCAGTTGAAGGCTTGAGTAGAATAAACAGTAACTGCCTTGACCAAGAAGAACCTTGGGTGCAGTGTGTGGGGCCACTGGCAGTGGAGCCAGGATTTATCCCTAGTGCATGAACTGGCTTTTTGGAGCCCATTCCCTATGGAGGGACACCTTGCTCAGTCTAGATGCATGGGAGAGGGCTTGGTCCTGCCTCAAGTGATGTGACAGACTTTGTTGACTCCCCATGGGACGCCTCACCCTTTCTGAAGACTGATTATGGTAGGGTGGGATGGAGGTGAGGGGAGCAGGAGGGAGAGGGAACTGGGATTGGCATGTAAAATAAAGATTGTTTTAAAAAATTAAATTTAAAAGACAAAGAAAAGAAAAAAACTTGGATTTGAACTGCAGCTCTTTCTTGGTCTCCAGCATGCAAACTCACCCTACAGACTTTGACTTGGTCATTGACAAGAATGTGAACTATTTCCTAAACTAAATCTCTCCTCTTTCCCTTTCCTCCCTTTCATTTGCTTTCCATCATCATCATCATCATCATCATCATCATCATCATCATCATCATCGTTATTATGTGCACACACATATGTACACTTGTTATGGTGAAGGTGTGAAGGTAAGAGGACACTTGGAAGCAGAATCCTAGGCTTGAACTCAGGTCAGGCTTATCCACCAAGCCATCTATTATTATTACCATCATCATCATCACCACCATTTCTTTGGGAATTTAGCATAGGGTATTTTGTTCACATTACCCCCTCCAAAATTCCTTCCAGATCCATCTCCTTCTCTACTAACTTTGTGTCCTCTCCTTTTCTTAAACCCATCAAATAGGTGTTACTCGCCTACTCTTGGGTCATCCAATGGAATATGATCAACCCACCAAGGAATGCACCTTTAAAGAAATCAACTCTCCCTCTCTTGGAAGCTATCAGTTGCCAATAGCTCCTTAGCATTTTCAAGTTCCCAAATAACCAACATGGAGACTCAGTATTAATTATAAATGCTTGGCCAATAGCTCAGGCTTATTACTAACTAGATCTTACAACTTAAATTAATACATATTTCTTATCTAAGTTTTACCACATGGTTCATGGCTTACTACCTCATTTTGTACATGTTCTGCTTCCTCTGTGTCTGGCTGGAGACCTTGAGACTCCACCCTTCTTCTTCCCAGCATCCTCCTAGTCTGACTCTCCTGCCCTCTCTTCCTGTCTAGCTATTGGTCAGTCAGCTTTTTAGTAACAATGAAAGCAACACATTTTCATAGTGTACAGAAGGATTACTCCACAGTAGCAAGGGGTGAATGATGTGCCCATTTCCCCTCTCGGGTTCAGATTTTGTCTGACTTGAGCAGGTCTTACGCATGCTGTCTCAACCGCTATGCGTTCATATGTGCAACTGCCCCGCAGTACCTAGAAAATAGCTCTGACCATTCTGCAGTCTTCTGTCCTCTGCACCTTGACCAGCTGTGGGTGCTGTGTTAATGATCACCTACTACAGAAGAAGCTTCTCTGATGGAGGCTGAGAGATGCACTAATCTGTGGGAATAACAAAAAGTCATGGGCAGGGACTTTAGTAGTAGGCTCTCCCATAGGGCCTATGGCATGTCTAGTCACAGGTTCTTAGCTCAAAGACTTATACCAGATACAGGTTTCAATTTGTGAAGCAGGATTAAGTCCAATTAGAAAGTGGTTAGTTAATCACATGACCTCATATACTATTGCACCAGTGGGCGTGTCTTACCAGGGTGGTCATTTTTCTAGTGTAAAAGATTCACAGTTGAATAAGATTGTCAATAAGACAAGTAAGGGAGATAAAAAGATTTAAATAGGAAAGGAAGAAGTCAAAGTATTCTTATTTTGCAGATGATATAATAATAAAATGTATTCACAGCATACAGAGAGGAATCCCACACTAGGTCCCTTCCAAGGGTGAACACAGAGCTGGATACCCAGGAACAGACGATAAAGTAAAGATTCAGAGAAAATGAAAGTAAGCATTTATTTAAACAACCAGAAAGTACCATTTGTGAGAGGTAGGGTCTCCAGAGCTAATAAACTACCAAGTGACCTCTGAGTAGGTCTTTTTATAGGGACCCTGGTCTCTCTCCTCTTTCTCATTACTCAATCTCCTTACCTGGATGGTTCTTGGTCTGAGGACATAACAAAGGGGAGTAAGGTTGCATCCTAGCTGCAAGGCTGGTATGTTATCTTTCTTTAGAGTACAGTTGCTCCGTGGGAATGTTATCTCTTTCCCTATGACCTCCTCCCTGACTATTTCCTGCTAACTCCTCACAACTTCACCAGGAATTTCCTATAGATGATAAGCACATTCAGCAAAGCAGCAGGATACAAAATTAACACACAAATGTGTAGCCTCCTCCTAGGCAAGTCACAAGTAAACCAAGAAAGAAATGAAATAATCCCTCTCACAATAGCTTCGAAAATACATTGATATAAATCTAACCAAGTGAAGGACACTGAAAAGGAAAGCGAAGATCCATGAAGATGGAAAGGTCGCTCATGCTCATGGGTTGGAAGGACTAATATTGTGAAAATAGCCTTCCCCCTCCTACCCAAACTAAATTGCAGATTCAATATAATTGCCATAAAATTCCAATGTAACTCTTTACAGAAATTGAAAAAACAATCTTAAATTTTATATGAAAACACAAATGACCCAGGGTAGACGAAATAATCCTGAACAATTACAGCAATAACAAAACTACTGAAGATGTCGTCATTGCAGGTTTGAAGATATACTAGAGAGCTGTAGTAATAACAGCAGCACAGTGCTGGGAGGACAATGGGAATATTGACTAATGGAATAGAATTTAGGATCCATGCATAAGCCCTCACGCCTACAGTCACCTGATTTTTTGACAAAGAAGCTAACAGTACATGCTGGAGAAAAGATAGAATCTTCAAAAAGTGGTTCTGGACAAACTGGGTAGCTACATGTAGAAAAATGAAGCCGAAACCTTGTCTCACATCTTATCCAAAACTTTGAATCAATCAAGGACCTTACATTATTTTTCTTTCTGTTGCAGTGATAAGGCGCCATTACCAAGGCAGTTGTCTGATTACTTTTCTAAAATATAACGACCAAGGCTGTTGTTGGAAGCTGCTTGTTCCTTCCTGGCGACCCAGACTCGAAATAACCACTCAGAAACTATATTATTTGAATCACTGTTTGGCCAATAGCTTAAGCATATTTTTAGCTAGCTCTTATATCCATCTTCATTAATCTGTGTATTACCACGTGGCTGTGGTTTACCAGGTAAAGTTCTGTCTGGAGGCTGTCTCCAGCAGGGCTACATGGCTTCTCTCTGACTCTGCCTTCTTTCTCCCAGCATTCAGTTTAGTATTCCTGCCTAGCTCTATTCTGCCCTATCACAGGCCAAAACAGCTTCTTTATTCATTAACCAATAAAAGCAACACATATACAGAAGGACTTCCCATACCATAAGCCAACTTATAAAAGAAAGCATTTAATTGGGAGTTCATGATTCTAGAAGATTAGACTTTGACAGTCATGGCAGGGAATGTGGTGGCAGGCAGGAAGGCATGGTGCTGGAGTAGTAACTGAGAGAGAGACAGAGCGGGAGAGATAGAGAATACTAACTGGGAACTGCTGGGAATGGCATGGGCTTTTGAAACTTTGCTAGTGACACATCTCCTCCAACAAGCCACATCTCCTAATCTTTTCCCAAAAAGTTCCATCAACTGAGGACCAAGTATTCAAGCGTATGAGCCTGTGGGAGCTATTCTTATTCAAACCTCCACAGCAACTTGCAGGAGAGTTTATTTGGGTTTAGAGCTCCAGAGGTGCAAAAGTCAATCATGGCAGAGGCCCAGGCTGGCGAATATACACATGGTGGCAGAGCGCCTAGGATGCTGAAGCTCTGGTCCTGATCACCAGTATGTATAACTGGGCCAGTGTCACACACCTGCAGTCTCAGCACTGGGAAGGCAGAGGCAAGGGAAACAAGTTTGAGGCCATTGTTTACTATATAACATACCCAAGGCCAGCTTGGAAAACATGAAACACTCTTTTATAAAAGGCATTTAATATATTTCTGCTATTTTTCTCAGTTTCAGTTATTCTTTGGTTCAGTTTTCTTGCGAGCTTTTACTCAACACTCATTATATCCACAGATGGCTCTAGATCCCAAATATTTCAAAACACACAAGCAGACTCATTTCAATAATGAGGTGTTTACTGTAGCATGGAGCTACTATGGTCTGTGTGATAGGGGTTGTTATAGAGTAGACCAAGAGCTGTTTGTGTTCGTTGTTCCTGGACTAGAGGAGAAGAGTGGCAATGGGCGTCTTTAGCCCTGAGGCCGGCCCTGCTGCTCATTACTTATTGTCATCCTCATTTTGGACATGAGCAAGCTGAGTCCCAGAGAGCTTATATAATTTGTCCTAATGACAGAAGAGGTAGAAGAAATAGATTTGAGCACATCTGACTCTGGAGTACACATTCCTAGCATGTTTATGTTTTTGTTGTTTAATGGTTTCTCAAGTAGCCAAGCAAAGAAGAGTTCACATGACATAGTCTTCATATTTGCTTTGAAGTTGGGACCTAGATCACTGAATTCTGTATTACTTGGCTTATTCTCGATTCACTTTCCCTACGGTTCCAATAATTCCCAGAATGCACTGCAATGATAGCAATAGTTGGTGTTTACTTCTTATGTGATAGATGCTTGGTGCTTAGTACAGTTCTCATGCAATCTTCATAGCTGAGGACATGGGCTGTGGTGTTGTCCGTATTTCATAGAAGGGTAAACAAAGACTTCATGAGTTAAGTTATATGCTGTTCAGTGGCAAAGGTGAGATTTGACTCTAGATCTGAATCCCAGAGCTATTTATCTGTCTGTCTGTCTGCCTACCTACCTGTCTACCTATATTTGTATGTACCTGTGTCTGCCTGAGTTTATGGTTACCACTCACATGCAGGTACTGGCAGAGGCCAGTAGAGGGCATTGAATTATCTGGCTGGAGTTATAGGCAGTTGTGAGTTGCTTAGTGTAGGTGTTGGGATCTGTACCTGGGACCTCAGCATGAGCCGTAAGTACTCTTAATCTCTGAGGCATCTCTCCAGTCACTACCCCAGCTTCCCAGAAAGTTTCAAAACCATTTTGCTATAGTACTTAGAGCTGGGTAACAGCCTAAACACCCATTACTGAGTAGAGGTTTTTATTAGGAGAGAGAATTTGGCAAGGTAACCAGTGTTCCACATGATAATCAATGACCAGGACTTTCTCTCAGTTTTTGAAGGGGATCTTGTTACCTCCTTAGTAAGTCTGAGCAATTCTGTTTCTTTTAGAATATTGCTGATTCGCCCCACTCCTGAGTTGTCTGCATTGAAGCTCTGGAAATCTGTAGTAGCTCTGAGACACAAACAATAGCGGGTGGGACGTTTGGAATCAAGAGTGCTCAGAGACAGCCCTTTGTAAACTCCCGCTAGCTAGTGGGCTCTAGTGTTCCATCCCACTGAAGCTATTTGCCTCACTCCCCTCCTCCTGGAAGCTTCTTGAAGGGCTGACCTTCTACTGAACCACTCATGCAGTCTCTGTTGTTGAACCATCACTGTGCAGGAAGGGAGGGTAGGAGGAGCTGCTGCATTTCCCTGGGAAATTCAGCCCTGATGGGTGACTACAGTGCTCTTTTATACTTCTGGGGCTTGGAATGAACTTTACATGACGGGGGCAGACAGCAGAAGTAGTTCGTTTTTTTAGTAATGATCCCTGGGACCACCAGGTTCTGGGGAAATCTAGGCCCAGAGGAGGAATCTGAGGCGCCTAGGGAGAATAGCTAAGAAATCCCAGCAAATGGCCTAAACAGAGTAGGGTAGATCAAGCCCATGGCAGAGGAAACAACTTTCAGAATGTCAACCACTTCCTGTGTGTTAACTCTTTGCCTGTTTGCTTAAGAATGCCGGAGAATGCGTGGTACGGTCTGGGCTTCCAATGTGTGGCTCCAGGGCTGCAGAGTTTAGACAGCAGAACTTACCCAATCTTCAGTAGAGGGCAGAGACATGCAAAGAACTCACTCTGGGAACAATGGCATGTTGCAGAGGAGACTCTGAACACTAAACACTGGGACGTGGGTTCCTTGCTAATAGGGAGGGTGTCTCCTGTGGAGAAGGGAGGCTGAGACAGGAAGAGGGCCTCAGGGAGCTTTGCCCTCCTCACTCCAACATATCTTCAAAGCAGCACAGCAGGTGACTAAAAGCAGGACAAAGATGAGGTTTAGTCATTACTGAATTCTTCAGCTGACGGACCTGTCCCCACTTGGGTGGCAGGCAGAGAACTCTGCAGGAGAGATGGGCGAGTAGATATTGAAGGGAGCTGTGGAGATGTCCTGGGCCCAGCCAGCTGCAGCTTCCTCGGGTACAGCACGAGATGTCTGGGGTACATCTGAGCACTAAGAACAGCAGTAATGTTAGGACATAGTGGCACACACCTGTGTAATCTCAGCATGTAGGAAACTAAGACAAGGGGATTGTCACAAGTTCCAGCCAAGATGGGCTACCTCATAAACTCCAGGCCAGCTTCAGTTATCTTATCTTTAAAAAAATCAAAAGCAAAGCAAACAAAACAACAGGCAGCTCTGTCCCAGGTGGAAAGAGTGTCTCAGGAACGGCAGTGTGACTGGAAAGGCATTACAAAGAAAGTGCTCAGCGCTCCTAGCCAGAGCTACTGGGGGTCAGGACCTAAGATGCCATCTATGAGGAAGAGAGGGCACAGTGCCCACAGGCTCTGATTGTGAGGAAAGATCTGGATCAGGAGTGGACCATTGTTGCTGCTAAGTGGGCTGATGGCCCCCTGCACCTCTTGCTTCCCTGGAACCTTTTTAACTTTTGTTTTAGATGCCTATATGGAGACCTCAGGATCCATTCCGTGTAGCAGGTGGAGTTGAAGATGGAGGAAACATTATGAAGTAGTCCAAGAAAACAGGGTGACTTGTCTCTGCGAAAGAACCATTGACAGCCGGTGGGTGTCCTCCATTTATAATAAACCTAAATAAGAGATGCAAGGGTCAATATTGCAGATGCAGTCTTAGTGTTTATTAAGTAAATTTGCAAACACACAATTCAAATGAACAAATATTTGCCAGGTCGTTAATGAGTGCCTTTGTAGGAATTCACATTTAGTTCAGAGACTTAATCATTTAAAGTTTTGATTGACACAAAACTGTGTGCATTTCTAGGTTACCATGTGATATTTCAATAGACTTAATTTTTTGACTCTAAGAAATCTATTTTAGGTTAACTCAAAACATATATGCAAACTTGCAATAGAACTTTCATGAAGCAATTTTTACCTCTCCAGGTAAAGCACGTTCTGCTCTTTTCGTTGTTCTGAAGAGACGGAGTCACACTGTGCTGTCCAGGCTGACTTCGAACTTCTGGGCTCATGTGATCCTCTCAGCCCCTGAGACGCTGGAACTGCATGTGCATTGTGTTACATCCACCAGGGGATCTTCTGTTCTGTCCTGTTTCTGTTCGTCAGGAGAACAACCAAAGCTGGCAAGGACAGAGGAGGTAAAGGAACTCATATGCCCCTTGGTAGGAAAAGCAAGTTTCTGAATCCCTATGAGACTCAGTGTAGAGGGTCCCCGTAACACTGCAATAGGATGGCATGATGACCTGGCTACCCCGCTGCTGGGATCCATCCCAAGTGTTCAACTTAGCACAGAGGTCCTTCCACATCCATTTTTATTAAAGCGCTGGAGCAACACCTAAGTTAGGAAGCAGCCTAGATGGCCATCAACAGGTGAATGGATAAAGAACATATATACATAATGTTGTCTTTTTATTTATGTATCTGTATTTCATATGTGTGTAGGTGCCCACAGAGGCCAGAGAGGGCATTAGAATTAGATCCCCTGAGGCTGGAGTTTCAGACCGTTGTGAGCTGCCTGATGTGGGTGCAGGGAACCAAACTCAAATCCTCTTCAAGAGCAGCAAGTGTTCTCAGGATAACTGAGCCATATATCCCACCTCCATCTCTCCCACTTCCATAATGGAGTTTTATTCAGTCACAATGAAGAATGAAATTATGTCGTTTTCAGGAAACAGGATGAGGCTGTAGATTATTATATTAAATAAGACCGATCCAGAAGTATTACATTTTATTCTTCATGTGTTGGCACAGCTTAGAGAGAGCATTGGAGGAACCAGAACTGTTAAACACACAGGCCTTCAAAGGAAGAAAAAGACTGGGGCCTGATCACCTGGAAGGCTGGAGCAGATGGCTGTGATCCTTTTGCTATTCTATGGAGCCAGCCTTCCTGAGTTCCTCCAAATCCTGAGCTTTGTCTTCATTTATAAAACTCACCCTTATGAAAGAGGCCCCATGTACTTTGCATCTTCCATCAATAGAATCTGTCCTGTGCTTATTATCAGTCCAAGTGTAGTGCTGGACCAGTACCCGCATCAGATTCACAAGCAGGAGGGAGGGAAGAGAGAGAATGAGAGAGACAGTGTGTCTGTCATGGGCTTTTGAAACCTTAAAGTCCACCCCCAGCGACACACTTTCTCCAACAAGGTCACACCTCCTAATAATTTATAAGACGGTTTTACCAACTGAGAACCAAGCATTCAAATATATAAGCCTATGGGGCCCTTTTTATCCAAACAACCACAACACCCAAATCCTGGATGCTCAAGTCTATGGTATGAAAAGCATTTTCACATTCTCTAGATGAATGATGGTAATGTGTACAAATTAAATGGAATATAAATAACTGTCATACTGTGTCCTTCGGGAAACAATGATAAGAAAGTCATATGTTCATTGCAAATGCAACTTTTTTCAAATTCTTTTGATCTGTGGGTAAAATATAGATAAAGGGGTATGACTGGCTAGTATCAGAAGATCAATCTACAGACATTCACAAGGAATGCTTTGAGACAGATACTCATGCGGGCTCCCACATATACAAATAATAAAAATAAATCTTTTTTTAAAAGTTAAGCTTGGCTGGGTGGTGGTGCCACATACCTCAGAGACAAGCAAATCTCTGTGAGTTCAAGGCCAGCCTGGTCTATGGAGTGAGTTCCAGGATAGCCAGAACTATACAGAGAAATCCTGTTCCAAAAATCAATAAGCAAAGAAATAAAATCAAGCTTGAAATTAACCCTTATCTAAAAATTATAAATTATAAAAATGGATTGTTTCCTTGGATCAGGTTTATTCGAAAGAAGAGGAACATACCCAGAATAGAGAGACGGAAATTCATCAACGCAGGCCACCCGAGGAAATCTCCCAGGTCTGCTTCCTAGAAGCGCCATTGCTTAATGTTTGTTGGCTGCAACTCTGCGGTGATCTCTTATGGACAAGGACATGAGGGTGGGTTGAGCAGCTGGAACTTGTGGGATGTGGTGAAGAGCCAGAGAATGGAGCCAGGGACACTAGTTTGGTTTATAATTATCTATGCATTTCTTTTCAGAAATATGGTTTATTTATTTATCGTGTGTGTTTGTTTGTGTGTGTGTGTGTGTGCGCGCGCACACACGTGCATGCACATGTGAAGGTGTGGATATCCCAGGACAGCTTGTGGGAACTTGAAGGAGAGAACTCTCTTTTTCCACCAGGTGAGTCCTGGGGATTGAACTTAAGTCATCAGGCTTGGAGAATAAATGCCTTTACCTGCTGAACCATTTTGCCAGGCCTCCCCAGGCATCTCTTAAGGGCAACAGTGTCCTCTTCATTTATTTTTGTCCTTGTATGTGTGGACCGAATTGTCCACATACATCCAAGACATACATTCAGTAAATAGCATCTCATTGTGGTTTTCTCAACCCAGATCAAACAAAAGGTATTTCAAAGAAACACATGCCTGAGAGAAGACTATGGAAGTTTTGCAAATCTTTCTGCCTGGTTCTCAAGACAGAGAGGAGGATAAGAGCTGAGCAGTCTGTCTTCTCCTCAGACTTACCCAAGTGAGCAGTGTGTCCCCAGTCCTGGCACTGAGACTCTTTCATAACTTTGTTCAGATCCATAGATCTTAGCCCCAAACTCAAACCCTTTAACACAGACTAGAAGATGATAGAAGATGATTCTTCATTTATGTTTGCTTTAAAAAGACACAACTGCCAGTTACTTAATTTCAAGAATCCTGTTGGCTTTAAAGGGTGTTGATCTTTACACCCTTCCAGAAGCTTGTCCACTGAACACTGTGTCCCTCTTTATTTGCCTGTTTATTTGGCTTTGTGACCACAATCTAGCTGTGTTCCAAGGCATCTCTCCAGAACCTATGATGAAACATCCAAGTTTGGTGTCATTCCTGGTTAATCTGGTGTATTTGATTATAGCAATAAAGTATCCATAGATGGAGAAAAGCCAGTTTTTTCTTTTCTTTTTTTGTTTTTGTTTTCTGTTTTCTGTTTTGTTTGTTTGTTTTTTGAGACAGGGTTTCTTTGTATAGCTTTGGACCCTGTCCTGAAGCTCATTCTGTAGACCAGGCTGGCCTCGAACTCACAAAGATCCGCCTGCATCTGCCTCTCAAGCACTGGGATTAAAGGTGTGCATAATCTAAAGTATGTACCATGTCATATGTATGACAGTTGCAATTCTCACCTTGATGGCGGGCATGGTGTGCCTTGGTGTTGGATTGGGCCACCACCACCTGGCAAGCTGTTTTTCCCTTTAATTGGCTGATGGGGAAGAAGAAAACACCTTTTCTTAAGCCAGCCAAGTGTTACAATTGTTGTTTTGCTTCTGTAGAATCAAGTGTGAGGAGTGCTTCAGACCAGAGCTTGCTCTGTTAAAGAGGAGGAACATGCTCAGAGTGAGCTGAAGGCTGTAGGGTCACATGACTGGGGACCCATTTGCTAAGAAGCCCTTTATGCCTCAAACACTGAGCTGGTGCTAGAGATTTGAGACAGGGTCCAAGGAACACTAAACAGTGGTGGGCAGATCCATGTAGAGTAGCTGCTATGCAAATTGGCTGAGGTAAAGGCCTCCACATGTGTATGAGGTGTATGGAGAGAGATGGATCACAGGGAGGCCTTCTAGTGCGAGCTCTGGACTGGAAGGGAGAGCTAGTCAATTGGGGAGATTCCAAAGTATTTTGCCTGATCTTGACTGTGACAAATGGACAGGAAGGCAGATGTTTTTGGAGAAGAAGAAAGAGCTGCTAGTGAGGCAAGCTGTGTCTGCAGCTGTGAGAAGCAGGGTAGCATAGACAGTGTGGGTTGACCAGATAGCCAAGTGTCCAGACCGGAACACTGTAGGCTGGGCTGTCCTAGTTAGTTTTTCTGGTGCTGTGAAGAAACAATCACAGCCAAAGCAAGTTGGGGAACACAGGGTTTGTTTGACTTACACTTCCACATCACTGCTCATCCCTGAAGGAAGTCAGGACAGGAACTCAGACAGAGCAAAAACCCAGAGGCAGGAGCTGGTGTAGAGACCATGGAGGAGTGTGGCTTATTGGCTTGCTCTTCATGACTTTCTTAGTCTGGATTCTTATAGAACAAAGGAGCATTTGTCCTGGGATGGAACCTATAATGGACTGGACCCTCCCTCATCAATCACTAATTAAGAAAATGCCCTACAGGCTTGAACACAGCCCAATCTTATGGAGGCATTTTCTCAATCACGTTGTACACCAGGCTGGCCTCGAACTCACATAGATCTGTCTGCCTCTGCCCCTTCCCCTGAGTGCTGGAATTAAAGGCATGCACCACCACCACCCAGTAGGTCAAACTTTTTTTTTACATTTCTTCATTTATTTATTTGATGTAAGTGTCTATGTAGATGGGGGAGGGAGATGACAACATATGTATTGAAGTCAGAGGACAGCTTGAGGGAATTGGTTCTCTGCTTCTACCATGTGGGTTCTGAAGATGGACCTAAGGTCACATGGCATGGGAGCAGGCGTCTTTACCACCCCGCCCACTCCCAGACATCTGGCTGGTTTGGTCATCTGGCTGGATGTTTCTGTGGAGGTTCTTTGGGATGAGTTCAAATGGGTTGAACTTTGAGTGGCTCAGCGTATCCTCATTAATAATACAGACCGACTCTCACCCGGTCAGCGGAGAGTCTGAACAGAACAAAGGAACAAAGAGTGACTTCCTCTGTGCAAGAAGAAATTACGCCAGCAAAAGCCCTTGATCTCAGGCCACGGCTCAGTTCTCGGCCTCCAGCCTGTGGATAACTGAATGAGCTTTGGGGCTGGCCAGGTTTCAACTATGTGGACAATCTCTTAAAATCTCCCCTCTCTATTCTAACCCATCTTTCTTTTCACTTATAGATAGGGTTTTGTGTATGTGTATCCAATCAATTATGGGTCAACATTATTGAGGAAAAAAATGTGCCTGGCTGGACAACATTCCCTAATGCAATGTAAGAACCATTTACACAACAGTTACAGGTGCTAAGTATTGTAAGTCATCTAGAGATGATTTCGGGTATATGGGAGGTTGTGGGTACATTATATGTAGACAAGAGACTCTGGCATCCGTGGAGTTTGGCTTCTGCAAAGATTCTGGGACCATCCCCCTTTTGTAACATGCCTCTTGGTCTTGTGTCTCTGGAGAGCGTTAATGAATATTCCATCACTAAAGAAGCCAAGAGCCTGTGTCATAGGTTTAGGTCCTGGTTCTGCTACTTTATGTCTAGAAAATTCTGTTCAGGGCCCACAACCACTTTGAATTATCTTATGTAAAATGACACTTAAATCATCTTCCAGTCTGTGAGACTGTTGTGTTCAGAACCAGGCCCAAGTTGAAACTGGAGCCCTGGAGTTCAGACTGACTCTCTGGTACGCACCCTGCAGTAAAACCTAAGGGCAAAATGCCTCTTCAGGCTCTCTTGCCCCCCATAGGCCTGTCTCAGAGTAGAGAGCAAACAGCAGAGCGAACGTTGGACAGAAAAGTCTAAGTCGTTTAAGGATGGAACCATATAGTTTTTAATCTTCTCTTTCTCTTTATTTTTCTTGGCTGAGAACCAGGGACCTAGACAATTCCCAATAAAAGTTTAATGAAGGCATCAATATTTGTTTAATGATACAGACAGGGCAGTCCAGCAAAGATGATAAGCAAATAAATACTCTAAATAATCAGTCTGCCAACAGAAATTCTGCAGACTGAAGGGATATTTGTTGCCCTGGTGTGCAGAGAGAAGAGCTTGCCCTAGGAGGTCAGTAAAACCTCTTTTGTAGGGTGTACAAGAATGGAATGTATGTAGTCTACACCGGACTGTTTATAATTTGTAGTCGAAGTCAAGGTCTGGCTCCTTGACACTGGAACAAATTCATGCTATAAAATGCAAACTCCAAAGTAGAAAACTGTTGCTTTTCTGACAAAGGGCCCTCCTTTGGCATCCATTCCAGAAAGGAAAATAATTCTAAGGATTTATTTTATTACTTTCTAGGTGTGTGTGTGTGTGTGTGCATCACTCTTTTGTTAGACTTGTAGCATAGAATGTGTAATAGCAAATTCACCTTTTCTTTTATTCTAATGGTGGCTTAAACTTCCGGATCACACAGCTAGACATCCCCTTCCTCTAGGGACTGAGTCAGAAGGGAGGACAGCCTTCCCCCCCTCCCACACTTGCATGTGAGAAGGAAGGGGACAGTGGGTGACTGGCCTGTCCAGTAGCGGGTAGGCCCTCTTGTGCTCGGCTTACACTCAGCTAGGACTGAGTTCACGAGACACTTCTTCTGAAATCAATGTGTGACTGTTTGTCCTTTGTCAACTTTGTTTCCAGAAGCCTGCATCAAGGGGCAAATGGAAAGGTATCTGTCTCCCTCTTCATTGCTCAGAACTGTGTGCCTTTTTCTTTTTAGAGTGTATTCTATTGGGAGGTCTATGTAGAGTATGAAAAATACCCTTTAAATTTTATTTCTATGCTAAAAGATATAAAGAGGAAAAGATCTAATCTGTAATTTTCTTACTCTAATAATATTTATTATTTTATAAAATGAAAATAACTACTTTTAACAACAAAATGCAAATAATACATGATTGTGTACATTTGAACAGTTTTCTCCCTCACCCAATTGTGTTGTCCCAGAGGTTCTTGTTAGTGATTTCTTTAATATCTTTTCAAGGGAAAAAAAAGGCATTCCAGTTTATCTTTCTTTCTTCTGTTTTAAAGAATATTTATGTTTATTTAGGTTTATGTTCATGTGTGTACAGGTGCGGCAGACCTGAAGGGGCAGAAGAGGACATTAAAGCCCTTGAGCTGGGGTTACAGGCAGTCATGAGCCACCCAAGATAGAAGAGCAGGCAGCACTCCGAACAGCTGAGCCGTCTCTCCAGCCCCAGCTTATTTTACTTTTTAAAGATACACAGAAGCTGAGTTGCAGTATAGTCTCTTCTACTCCTGGATGTTTCTCCCATGCTACAGCTTCACTGTTCCCTTGGCCAGCACACAGAGATCTGAGAGGTCCTTTTTTATAGTGCACCTTAGTATTATGTCATCTAACAGTGTCCCAGGCTGGGCTGTCACTGAGTTGGTAGAGTTCTCACCTCCTGCGCTAGAGCTCTGGGCTCAATCCCAGCACCAAGTAAACCAGAAGCTGGGGCAGGATGCCAGAATTCAGTCATCCTCAGCTACAAAGTGAACTCAAGGTCAGCCTGAGCGATATGAAACAGTTTCTAAGTAAATAAATGCATGATGAAAGTATTCCAATATATTTATTTAACCTGTTCCTTGCTGGCAGGCTTTTGCAGCAGTTGCTTTGCTCTTATAGTAAATACCTGTCATCAAATAGTCTCTCATGATACCTTGCCGTCACTAACAACCAGGGCTAATGCATACAGAGGCAGAAGTGGTACCCTGTACACAGTGGGCACCATTCACTGTAGATCTCATAACTTTAAGTACTTATTATGATTACTTGATGGCAGATGGACATACAATCTTTTCTTGAAGGAGTTCCCTTTCCTAGTTTGCCCAATGCACCACGGCCTTGGGTAGAGAACTCTGTAAGAACCACTGGTCTGACGGCACTCGTGTGGACTTTTGACAGCTCTTGTCCACTTTCCCTGCTGAAAGCTTGCATCAGGCCTTGATTCTGCCCAGGGTAGAGCTTCGTTCCTAAAATCTAAATCTCAAGTTGTTTTAAGTCATAATCAACTGTCACTTCCCTGGGTTTATAAAAAGAGAGAGAGAAGGGAGAGAACAGAGTAACAACCAATAACAAAGGCTCCCAATCCCTCTGTGTGTGTGTGTGTGTGTGTGTGAGAGAGAGAGAGAGAGAGAGAGAGAGAGAGAGAGAGTGATTTGCACATCGCTGCCCTCCTGTCCTTCCCGGACAATGATCGAAAATTAACCCCTGGAAGGAGTGTGCACCATCAGCCGACAAAGGAGGCTGCTCTTGGTCCCAGGGTTCCTAGGATTCAGGCTGTTGGTTCGTGAACACACACGTGTTGACAATGGCCTCCTTGGGTTTTTTTCGGGAGATCTCAGATAACCAATCCTGGGAAAAGAGCCACAGTGCTGTGTTGGAGCTGTGGTGGGAGAGGGGCATTATGGGATTGAATATGGTGAGCTCAAGGATGCCGGTTTCGGGCTGCATAGAGGAATGCTGTCCTGTTGGTGTCTTCCTCTTACAGAGGGGTCCCCCGTCTCAGTAAGCAGGTGGCCGGGCAAGGACAGCAGCAGCACCTTGTAAAACACTCTGGGTTCAGATTTAACTGCTTTCTTGGTCAAACAGCATCCAACATGGCTGTCCTGTCTCATGATATCTATGTTTGTGCTCGTGTGGAACTTTATTGGTTCAGCCATTTAAATGTAAAATTGAAAGGAACAGGACAGTCCTGAGGGTGCGGGGAGGTTACTTTAAGAAGGAGGATGTGAGGGCTGGGGATGTGAGTTGGAGGAAGAGTGCTTACCCTGGCCTTCAATAGGCCCTGGATTCAATCCCCACTACTGATCAAAGAACATTGTATTTTAAGGCCAGGTGCAATGGTACATACTTGTAACCCCAGTGCTTGGGAGACCGAGGCAGGAAGATCAGGAGGGTATTCTCAGTAGCCACACAGTGAGTTTGGGGCTAGCCTTGGCTATATGAGACCCTGTCCCCCCAAAAAACACAAAACCAGGCATGCAAAAAAAAATGGCTCAGTGGCTAAAAGTGGTTCACTTGCTACCAAGCATGATGGTTTAAATTCGATTACTGGTGAAGGAGAAAACTGACTCCACAGCCCCCAGTGAATAAATAAATAATGTAACTTTAAAAATTAAAAACAAAAAGGACGTGTTAAGCACTGTTCAAAATAGACTTAATAGAGAAACAAGGAAGGAGACAGAGAGGGCTGTGAGAAAGACTCCGCCCTTAGCGGTGACCAGCTGGTCAAGGCAGAGGCAATGCTGAACCCCAAGATCCCAGCCCCATTAACTGACTTTGAAGCATTGGGGGAGGCCTCTACTTCCCTACTTGCCACGCCAGCAGAGAATCACCCCATCCCCAAGGCTGGAAAGTCAAACCCTTTAGGATGCTAAGGGCAGAGGGGACCGCGCACACAGACCTGCCTGTGCTCTTTTCTGTTGGCACCGCTGATCTGCTTTCTGTTGATCCACACAAAAGCACAGCAGCTTGCAGCCAGCTCAGGCCAGCAAGGAAAACACACCACAGGAGTCTTCCCAGCTTACAGGGCCACATGCCCTTTATTGTGTCTCCAGCAATCAGCAGGGGGCAGAGAGTCTACAAAGGGCCCCTTTGTGCATCTCTCTAATCTGCCCAGTGTTTCATCTTCAAGGACGAAATACAGCTCACTGTGCATTCCGGGTTTTCTTAAAGGATAGCGGTGTTCCTGGTGTTCCTAGAGTTAGCTGTTCTCAACGTTCAGCGAGATGAGCACCGAGGAAAAACCAGGCGCACCAGACTCCTCATTGCATAGCTCAGGTAAGGCCACTCCAACCAGTTTCCGGATTCCATCTGTTCTGTTTGGTTTGTGGTACAACACAGGCTGTTGATCTGTATTGGCTTAACCAGAAGGACTAAAAAATGACTATGTAAGTTCATGATTACTTCTGGGAAATAGGCATACTGGAGATCCTGTGGGCGTGATGAACTAGAACTCCTCCCTCCTTCCCTCCCTCCCTCTTTCTTCCCTCCTCCTTCTGCCTTCTCTGCTAGTAGTGGGGATTGAACTTAAAGCCTCCTGCAAGGCGGGTAAGTACTCTACCACTTGAGATACGACTCCAGGACTCTCCTTTTAGGCCTGTCATTTACATTTATTATACACTGCCTTTATTCCTGGGCCTCGTGTTCCTCTGGGATGTCCTTTGCTTCCCTGTCACCTCCTCTTCTAGCACAGGAGCAGTCTGTCCCTTTTCAGGGAAGATCATCTCAATGGAGCAGCAGAGTCCACATACGAAGGGACTCTGGCCACAGGCTCTGTGAGGATGGGGCACACAGTGGGGGCTTTGTTTGCCTGGGTTTGCTCAGTACTGAAGACTCTGTAGCAGTTGGGCATGGTGAATTCCAGGCCACTGTGTGTCCTGGAGAGACAGAGACAGATCTGTAGTAAGCCTGTGAGATCGCTGTCACTCTGCATCTTTAAACAGCGACCTAGTGCTCTCTTGGGGTCCCGGAGTGCTGGGCTCTGTACCAGCCCGACTATCTGACCTGCTGCACCTGTTCAGGGTGTTGTGATCATAGGTGACAGGCTGGCTCTCGGGCATTTGGTGGGTCGCTGGACAAGAGTACTTTAGTGGCCTGGGCAGTTCCCAGTATTCTTAAGGGGAGGTTTAAATTTCTTGGTACTTATGACAGTGCGGGGTTTTCTAGGTCAAAGGCGATGTAAATGCAAGGACTGGGAGTTATTTACAATGATCACCAATCAAAGGCGGAGAGTAGAGGGAGAGAAGTGGGACAAGGACATAGCAGAGAGCAGCTTCCTGTTCAGCTTGCAGACTTCTGTCTGCAGGAGCCGGGGCCATAAGAGACTTCTGCTTCACTGTGCATGCTTGGAACTGAGGGTGAGCCCAAGCATCTTTCTGTGGCCTGCATTTGACTCCAGATTGGAAGCAATGACTGTCACTTTCTTAACTAAAGCACACAAATTCAGGACAGTGGGGAGGTGACAGAAGTCAGGTGGGCTGGGGATGTGGAGACGAACCACGGTTAGATACTTGTCTGGCTGGTATCGATAAGACTCCATCTTGGGCCTGCTTTTTTTTCCCCATTTTGCCCTCTTTCTGGTCAGTCTGGATGCATGTGGCTTTCCTTTACAGTGGATTTTCTGAGCCACTGCCCTTTGCCTCTCATGGCTCTTAATCAGCAACTTCTATGGCACTTTCCTTTGTGATTGGCAGGGACACCGTATAGCCCACCTTCTGTCCTCTCCTGGTGGGCTCTCAGGGAGCAGAGTGAGCATTGCCTTCACCTGCTGAACAGCTTGGTGTAAAATAGGATCGAAGGAACCCTTGATGGATGAAGCACGAATGGATGGATGGGAAGGCACGCAAGGGCTCTGCCACCCAGCTCCACCCTGGCCCCTTCCCTCTTTTTAGGAGTGAAAGTCTTTGACAAGGCTTGGCCTAGCCCTGAAGTAAGATGAGAAGCAGGAAACTCAAGTCCCTCCTTTTAGACGCATTTCAGACTGGACACTGCACACGCAGACAGGAAGCTCTCCTGTTAACGCTGAACGAAAGAGAAGCCATTTTGACAGGTTGTTTGTCTCCCGATTTCACAGGTCCAAATGGAAAGTGAACTGTCTATTGATCTGATTTGCCTTTTTCATCAGTGACATGGGGGAAATAATGACTTTTGGTGGCTTATTTTTCTAGTGGTGTCAGCCCCTGTGTATCCCTGACAAAACGAAAATGTCAATGGAGAACAAAAATAGAGCTCTCAAATAATCAAATTAAATAATTATAGTGTGCTATTTTTTAAGGACAGCACGTTATCTGAATATCAATATGTGACAATCAAATTACTAGACAGATTTGTCTAATTCCCAGAATCGCACGGTGGCATAAGGCTCAGGGAGAGAGGGGTCTTGGGTTGTCTTGGACATTGTGTCTTGATGAACAGTCTTTACAAGTTGGTGCACCCTGTGTTGTGGACACTCTGAGTCCTAGTCCCACCCATGTCCTGTGACCACTGTGTACGGGATCAGGGTCAGACCACTGCTGGCTTTCTCGGGGCTTCCAGTGACCACCGCTAGTTCCAGCTCTGGTTTCCCTGGTGGCTTTGAGCAGACAACGAAGCAATGCAGATCAGTCTTCCCTCTGGCAAGAGAGAGGACATTATACTCTATCAAATGTCTTTAAATTTGGATACAGGGTAACAGCAGAAAGAAGGGATTCTTAACAGGGTACCAGCTGGGGCTGGAGGCATGGCTCAGTGGCAGGAGGCTTGCTAATCACAGGCGAGGACACTGTTCCTCTGTGTCTGTGTCTGTGCAGGGGTGGAGATTTCTTTTCTGGTCTGCAATATGCAGTCGCAGTGCACAGCCCAGGCTCCCTCACTCCTCTGCCCCGGTATAATCCTGTCCAGTACTAAATGTCCATCATCCGGATGATGCCTTTAAAATCTATTCCTACTCTCGCAGATTTCTCTGAAAAAATTAAAGCAAATTTGGAAGACCTGAACTTGCAAATCCACAGGATTTCTGATTTCATGTAAACATGCCTTGAGTTCTGTGATTGCCTCCTAGGTTCAGGTGGGTGGGGGAGGAGGAGGCACCACTCTGCGCCCCAGAGGTACCCCTCCCCCTGTGCCATCCACTCGACCCATCCCTCCACATCCTCTGCGCTATTTCTATCCTTGCCCTATTGAAACTGCATCTCAAAGGTCATCTGTGGTATTCTCAAAGTCCAGTCCAGAGAGGGTTTTCTTTTATCTCCATTTTTCTTTACTCTGGACCATCGATTTCCTTTCTCCTCCTCCGATGTGCTTATGTGGTTTCTATTTATCCACCTATCTATCACCTAATTGGAATTTTTAAACTGGTCCTTGGCATAGCAGCATCCCTGCTGGGAGTCCAAGCCCTAGCATGGGCATGCCTGTAGTGGGGTTCTCACTTTGCCACTAACTGTATAAAAATGAGGATAACAGGAGGTATTGTTCCCTTGGTTTGGTGTCAAAATTAAATAGAATAATTGAAGTAATATTTACTTTAAGGCTTAGCATAAGGAAGTATTCATGAACGTTAACTGTTAGCAAAACAGGCCCTCAAATCTGTGAAAACAGACTGCCTCCCTCTTACCCCTGCCCCTTTAAGGTCATTTTGCCCTCCTCATCCCACACAGGGCCAGTCAATAAATATTGGCATCAATTTAGAGTCATGCATGTGGTGGCAGAGTTCAGGGAAGGAGAAGCGACAACGCGGGAGGCTCCAGGAGGCTGCAGGAACGGTAGAAGCCTCGTTGTTCACTTTTTAACTAATAAATGATTTAAGTTGTTGAGTGTTTGAATAGCTCCTTTCCGGACATACGGCGCTTATTGAACAAGAGGCGGCATTAGCAGTTAAAATACTTGTTAGTGCGACAGTCAGTTACAAGTCTGCAAGATTAAATTCTGCTCCAACTGGATTATGTGGGGAGAGGCGACCAGAGCCCTGGAAGCCTTGTCTGAAAGAACGGTGCCATCTACTGGCGATATGGAGGATGACACCGGGCCGTGCGGGTCTTGGTTGGGGGTAAAGTCCTCAGAATTGCCATTCTTTCTGCAGAAACTGTGGGCGGGACTGGACAGGAGGAATTAATAAGGGCGGGCACAGCAAGCAGCGCGTAAGAGATGCTTCGGTAATGTGGAGGCGGAAAGAGCACAGCACCTTGGATCGGCGGGCAAGCGACAACCTTGTGGGTGTCATCATTGGAGAGCAGTTCCCTCCGTGTCTTGTCCGCTCCCTGCTCCAAGCCTCACCACCTCATCCTCACGGATCCCCTCTCCTATTGGTTTCACTTTCCTATTCTCTGCTGGCTCCAAATTCCAAGACGACCCTTCTTCACCTTCTGGTTCCTTTTTTTGTACGGAAGGAAAATAGGGCTGGGAAAATCGCGCTGAGTCACCACTTTTGGCGGCCAGTCCAGAGCAGCTAGAACAGAGTGCCTCCTGAGGGGTCACAGGCCAGCCTCCACCCCTACAACAGCAAGTCCTCACGTGACAGCCACCCCAGGAGCCAGGTAAGGTGACTGCAGAAGTCTCAACCCTCCCTGAGCAGATATGCAGGCGCCCTGGTTCCCACATCCATCCTGGAATGTGTTCTGGCCACTGGCGTTGGAGGGAATTGAATCCCAAGAATGTTGCTACCTAGTGATGTTTCCTTTGGAAGATGGAAATGGGCCATAACACACCTGCAAGCCATTTATTATTTTTTTCTATTAAAAAACTATGCAAATCGGTCAGTAGCTGGGTTATAGAGCGTTGTATTTTAGCAGAGAGTTTTAGTGTAGGAAGGCCTGAGGGGAAATATGGATGCTTCAGACTGGTCAGCTCACAGGGAGTTGGTTGTCTAGGAGTTTTGAGGTTCCGATGGTAACTACATACAGACTGTAATCCAGCAGAGGCGGTACACAACTTTAGCCCCCAGATCCTGAGTGAGACTGGGGCAGAAGGGTTGCAAGTTCAAAGACAGTCCGGAAGTTAAAAAGCTAAAAAAAGAATTTTGTTTTTGAGAAAAAAGGAGTAGGGGTTTCAGAATTTTGAATTAAACTGCTGATTGAGTTTGTATGAGCTTTTTTTGTAATATCCTAAACTCCAGGGTTTTGCTTTTTTCTCTAAAAGGAAGAAAATGAAGCCTGCCTGTCAAGAAAATGTGGAAATTAAATGAAATTCAATAAGAATTCTTTGAGCTGATGGGGCTGGATTTAGTTAATAAAGAAGTTGGTTAGAGACTCACGAAAGCTAATACCGCCAACATGTCCCCTGAAATACAGGCTTCCTACTAATTCAGGGCGTGGCCTTTTCTTTTAATATTGATCTACTAGCTGACTTTTTGAGTTGTTTTCTTATGCGGACCACACGTGTAATGCCATGCAATGTTTAGCTCTGATTTGTTTTACTCTAGCAAGAACTTAAACTTTCTAAGTTACCTGCAACATTATTTCAATTCGAAAAGTCACTCCAGAAGGCACAATTTTCCTCAAACTTTGTCTGTCTGTACACCTAATTACACAGCAATATTTTAACCACTTCCCATTGTGAAGTCGTCCTAGATCATATAACTTGGCTTTCAGGGAGCGATTTCCTCTCCTTGTATACTTGCATGCTTTGAGGTGTTTGATCCCTTGCTCACCAATAAATAATTAAGTAAACGAATTAATTTCACGGTTGCAGTAACAGGTGTAGTTGTGAACTGCTTCTTGGAAAGCATGCTCTCATCATGGAGCAGCAGTAGTGAGCAGTGTCACCACTGCAGTGGGTGACAAAGTTCGCACAGGGCCCAGAGAATCACAGTTAACCTTCAGCCCGAGTCAAACAGACAGATTTAGGACTTCCCCACACTTAAAGTGCTTGACCTAATGCCTCGCAAACAGAAGCGCATCCACTGCTGTAGGTAGCTATCTCTATTCTTATCATAGCTAATGAGTTCAGAGTTCGAAGGGGAGTCTGAAATCTAGCAGTTTTCCCTATCATTTTATAAATGAGGAAAAAATACAACTGTAAGCTGGGTCTTCATAAAATGCCTCGTGGCTTCAGTATGCGGACGGATGTTCATCATGAAGCTAATGTTTGCCTCTCAGGGAGTTATGCTTGTGAAGGTGTTAGAACAGTGCTGGGAAGGCTTCTAGTTCCCCATCCATGGCTTTTCTGTAGGACTAGACAGAACCACGATGTGCTGATGGCCTTGGGGGTAGCGAAAACCTTGACCCTGGGCATGGCGTACACTGGGAACATATCCGGAGGTGGTGGGCTGCTTTAAGCGGTGTTTCAAAGGGATAAAACAAGCGTCAGCCAGACTCTTGTCTTCAGCTTGAGGTGTCCAGACCTCCTCCTCCTCGGACCTCTAGCCCAGGTCTTACTAAGCTCAATGGTAAAGCCTACCTCTAGTAGGAAATGGCTGTTTAGAGCCCACGGTAAGAGCAAAGTGACCAGGACTCTGTGTCCTGCATTCATTGGCAGTTTGTTTACCGTGTTCCCTTCAGACAGCTCGTGTTGTCTCAGGTGGAGATAACTCTTGGGTTTTGATTGGGTGGGGTGTGAAGGTCACAGCTACTGGAAGGAAGCCACTGGTCCTGAGGGTGCTGCTGGCACTACGGCTTGTGCAATGCCTTTGACTCTGAGTTTGCTTTGCTTACTTATTTGTCTTTAGTTTTTGAGGCAAGGGATTAGTCTAGAACCTAGACCTTTCTGGGACTCATGGCCTTTCTGCTTTTGCCATCTAAAAGCTTTGAAGGTAAATGTGTACCACCGTACCCCGTTTGCTTCTTCTTCTTCTCATTTGTTCTTATTTCATTTGTTTGGAGACAGAGTCTCTCCATGTAGCCTGGGATGGTGCCCTGGAACTCACTACGTAGTCCAGCCTGGCCTTGAACTTGCCCTCCTCCTGCCTCTGTCTCCTGAGGGCTGGGATTACAGATGTTGTTTTGCTTTTGAAAGAAATTTTAATAATGGCATTCTGCCTGGACAGGGTAACTCATACCATTAATTCCAGTACCAAGGAGACTGAGGCAGGGGAATCTCAAGTTTGAACTTGATTGTACTACTTAGCCAGTTGAAGGCCAGCCTGAGCTATGTCCTGAGACCTGCTTTTTAAAAACACAGGGTTGGGGCTATAGGCCAGTGGTAGAATACTTGTCCAGCATGTACAAACCCCTGCACTTGGTCTCCAGTACTGGGAGGGGGATAAAAAGCATCCTAGAATCTAAGATCATGCTTTTTTACTGGGCTACACCCTCAAGCCCCGGACTGATTTTAATTTTATCTTCACAATTATCTTAGTTCGTGCTTGTTGCTAAGAACAAAGCACCAGAGATGGGATAAGTAATAGATTTGGGTTCTTGGTTCTGCTTCACAATTAAAGGACCCCATCAGTGGATCGTTTTCTTGCTGACAGAGTCCTGAAGTGTTACGGAAACATTCCTGGTGAGAGATCAGCCCAACAAAATGGATTCTACAACAGACTCATTTTTGTGATAACATTAACCCATTGGTGCTTTGATCACATGAACGGTTTACTAGTGAGGGCAGAGCCTGAGTCGGCTCATAGTGAACGTTAAATTTTAGTGTGAGTCTGGAATGGCTAAACCATGTTCAAACCATAGCAACTGTGAACTTCAATGTGTTGCACAAACACACACTGCAATTCTTTACTTTCTACAAGGATCAAGTTTACCCTCTCTCAAAACCTGACCCAAGCCCTTCTGTGACTTCTGGGGTCTCTCCTGATATGGTCTCAGTTCCAGGGAGCATGCTAATCTTGGGATTAATTGTTAGTTCAGAGATTCATGTACACTAGTGTTTGTTTAGCGATACCAAGAGTCTTGGACAAAAAAATGTTACACTCAGGCCCTTGGCTGCCTGAGATTCTGGTCCAGCAATTCTGAAGTGGCCCTGGGGTCTGACAAGTCCCAGAAATGCTGATGTGGAAGGCTCCCCTATCAGTATGGAAACCACTTTTAAGCTTGAATTCAAGATCAAGACACGCTCTGGAAGGCAGTCTGCCTGCTGACAGGAGATTGTAGCTCTGGTCTCCTGAGGGGAAACAGGGAATACTGGAGAGGGGCGCGCTAGAGCAGGAGCCAGGGAGTACCTCTCTATCCACAGGTGCCGCATCTTCCAGGAGGGGCCACTCAACTCCCCTTCACTTTGCCCTGCTTGGGAACATTCCATGACTTTGAATTCTAGTCCTGCCTGTTAGGACCAGGGCTGCTGCTTGGCTTCTGAAGCTGGGGGAAGCCGCCTTAGCTGGCTAGCATCCTCTGTGTCCCAGTTGCTCTTGCAAAACGAAGTTGTACATAAGAAACAAGGAATAGCTTGTTTTCTTGCCCAGTGGAGAGTAGCCCCGGCCATGCTTTATTTCGCCATGGGACACAGATGCCAACTACTCTACAATGAGGTTCATGGTCTCACTGCGTGGGCCCCAGCCTATCAAATTAGTGCTTTTTCAAGTTACCAGTAACCTGTCTTCATCAGGAATCTGTTGATACTGACCCAGAGTGTCCTACCCAAGGAGAAACAGGGTCTAGTCAAACATAAAGTTGCCTGGAGAAAACCCCACAAACAACCACACATTTCTTTTGTTGTTTTCTGCTTTGCCTCAGTATGGGTCTGTAAGTCCTACATTCTAGAGGGGATAGCCTTTCAATGCTGCGGTTTCTTTCTTGCAGGATGGTGGTTGTAAAGTGTGGCCCCCA
>PVIU01011163.1:43232-66633 GCA_004026605.1 Ondatra zibethicus
CTTTTCATTGAGCTTGGAACTCACAATTTGGTTAAAATGGTTGGCTAGCAAGCCCCAGGGAATCCTCTTTCTGCCTCCAGAGCCCTGGGATGACAAGGGTGTTCTGCCTTGCCTGGCTTTTCTGTGGGTGCTGGTGTGACTAGAGGTTTCTTCCCACCCGTCACTTCCTGAGGCTTAATATTAATTATAAACTACTTGGCTTATTAGCTCGGGCTTATTATTAACTAGCTCTTACAAATTAAGTTAACCCATTTCTATTAGTTTATATTTTAACACAAGACTCGTGGCTTGTTACCTCATATCTTGCTTTCCTGGTGGCTGCCAGCGGCAGCCTGAGTCTGCCTTCTTTTTCCATTTATCTTTGTTTTTTTTATTTCCTGCCTGGCTCTATTCTGCCTGGCTATTGGCCAAGTCTCAGTGTCTTTATTAACCAATGGTGATAAAACATATTCACAACATACAGCAGGACACCCACATCATGCCAGATTCAAACACGGCTCCTCATCTTGTGCAGCAAGCACTTTCCTGACGGGACCATCTCCTCATCTCCATTTTTCTGATGTTTAATTTTAGTTCCCATTGTAGGGATACAGGGAGATGAAGGAGAAATGGGGCCCAGAGGCTAGGGAGTGAAGAGGTGTCTTTGAGAACTGTACGAGTGAGTGCTGCGTGTCTATCACTCCCATCCTTCCCACCCCCAACTCCTCTTGTGTTGTGGTCCCCACTGTCCTTCCAAAATCCATGCTCTCTTTTTTAATTATTATTGTTGCATGTATATACATATATGTACACACACATGTACAACCTACTGAGTCCACTTAGTATTGTTCACAGACATGCATCCAGGGCTGACATGTATATTTGTGTTTTGGACGTGTATTGGACAACCCAATAGTAGTGAGTCCCTGGAGGAAACATTGGCCACTGAAGTGATTACGTAATTGTTCTATTATTAAATAAAACTCAGGAGTCAGATATTGGGTAAATACCTAATAGATCCAAAGAGCAACAGAGGAATGATCAGCTGACCCTGACTCTCCACGCTTCCCTAGATTGGAAAGGGCTGCACATCTTTTTAAAGCCCTTCCAGCTACTTCCTATATCCCCATATCTCGCTCCTTCAAAACCTCCACAGCTAATTCTGGTCAGCCAATTGACTCTACTCTCTGATTCAAGATAAACTTTATTGGCAGTCTCAGAGTGTCAATGTGAACAAATACCCCACAACAGGGCACTGTGGTAGTTTGGATGTAATTGGCCCCCATATTCTCAAAGGGAGTGGTACTATTAGGAGGTGTGGTTTTGTTGGAGAGGGTATGGCCTTGTTGGAGGAAGTGTGTCACTGTGGGGGTGGGCTTTGAGGTTTCCTATGTACAGGATACCACCCAGTATCTCAGTCAACTTCCTGTTGCCTGTAAAATGGAGGACTCTCAGCTCCCTGTCATGACGATAATGGACTGAACCTCTGAAGCTGTAAGCTGCCTCCTCAATGAAATGTTTTCCTCAGAAGAGTTGCTGTGGCCATGGTGTCCCTTGACAGCCATAGAAACTGTAACTAAGATAGGCACTTATCTGTAACTAGATGTGTTTTCATGGCTTCCTGTTGCCTTCTGACCAAGAAAGCATGCTCAAAACCAAAAAGACAGAGAAACCAAATCCCCACCTACCTCTGTGTTCAACCCAATCAGTTGGCCCAGTGTGTTGCTGCTTAAGAGGGCTGGGATCTGTTGGGTGGGGATGTGTTCCAGTTTGCTCTGGGCCCCTTTACTTCAGGAAGCTTCTCAGCCCCAGGAAAACGAAGGCAGGTATCTGGTCACCAGTCACTCCAGTTTAGTAATTGGCTTAGATTGTATGGCCAACTTAAAAAAAGAAAAAGTGTTGATGCCAAGGCCACCTCCAGAGATGATGCCAGCATTGACCTGGGGCAGCCCTGGGGCAGCCCTGGGGCAGCCAGGGAACTGGGTTTTTAAAATGCTGCTGGTGGTTCTGATACATCCAGGGGTGAGAACTACCGGCAGACATTTGCCAGCCCTTTCTTCTGTCAGAACTGCAGCATGCTCCAAAGCCAGTGGTCACTAAAGAAGGACTGTCCCTCACACAAGTAGCTCAGAACACCGGGCTGAGGCTGATAGCTGTGCATCTGTTATCATAGTGCTGGTGCATAGCTGTGATTCCAGAAGCCAGAGACAAGAGGATGCTGCAAGCTTCAGCTCAGCCAGGGTTATACAATGACACCTTATCTCAACAAACAAAAACCACAGATCAAGCCAACGCCTCCAAATCCAATGACCTAAACTTAAGAATGTAAACTATTGAACACTTGAATTGTAACAAACTACCACTATTGACCTTGAGTTTGGTGATATGTTCAAATGTTTGCTACTTCCTCAAAAGAATTAAACATAAAATTATCTTACAGTCTAGTAACTCCACTCTGGGTATATGCCCTGGAGTGGTGAAAGTACTTACACAAACAATTACTTGTACACCAGAATTGACAGCAACATTTTCTCTTGTGGTAGTCGCGTGGAAACAAAGCAGTTGCTGTCAAGAGATGAATGGGTAAACAAGTAGGAGTCTCTCCGTGCAATGGAGTGTTATAACCCTAAGAAATGAATGAAGTGCTCATATATGTTACAATATGAATGTGCCTTTTTAAAAAGTCAAACCGATTTCATACTCTGCAAAACAAATGGTTTAGTAAAGCCACCAAGGTGGAAGGTAGATTCATGGTTGCTAGGGCTGGGGTGAGAGGGGCTAGCGTAGGGCAATGATCATTTGATGGGCATAGGGTTTTTGAGGGGGGGATTGTTAAAGCTAGTGAACTGTGTCTTACACAAATTTCAGTTCAACTTAAAGAGTCCAACTGTGCACTCTTATCTATAAAATATGATAAAAAGCAAAGCCAGAGTCGTCCACAGTGGCCTTTTGGCCTTGTACCCTTGTCTTTGGCCACTCCCAAGTTCTTTTAATAATTTTTCCAAGCATGTTGAATACGATTGCAACTCCGCATGCCATATGTTTCTGTCTCCTGGCTCACCTGTGCTCTGCAGGAAGCCTCTGCCCACAGTCTTCTCTCAACAGCGATTACTGTCACCTTTAACTGACATCCTCACTGCTCAAACTGTGGCCCCTCAAACACAGTTGGTGTCTGCTATGGATTGGATGTGAAATGCCATTGCAAGGCTCATGTGTTGAAAACCTGGTCCTCAAAGGCAGCAATGCTCAGAGGTGGGGCTTTGAGGAAGTGATCCATCCCACTGGGAGGGCTCTGATCCCATCTGTGGATCAATGCATTCATCCACTGATGAGAATTCAGGAGGTCAGGCCCAATTGAAGGGACTAGATCACCAAAGGTATACCCATGATTACTGAATCTCATCCCCAATCTCTCCCCCTCTTTCTTCTTGTTTGCTGTGAAGGAAACAGCCTGCTCTACCACATGCATGTTCCCCTGCCACGATAGCCTATTCTGCTTTGCTGGCTCCTGGCCCATGGCAGTGGAGCCAGCCTACCTGGGTGGAAAACGTTGAAACTGTGAGCCAACATTACCACTTGCTCTTGAACATGCTCTTGAACACACTCGGCTCGGGTATTTTGTCAGTGACGGGAAACTGACTGACATAGTGTCTCTTGGATAGAAAGCAGACTCTGCCGCTCCTGCCCAGATCCGCTGAGTTAGAACCCATTCTTGGTGAGAGTCACACAAGGCTAGTGCCGTTCACTTTCTGGTAGCAGCCACATACAAAGGGTTTGTCAAAAACCTTTTGTCTTGTCTCTTGCTCCGCTGGCCTTCCCTCTTGCCACCAAGTTGATTTGCCCCATAGTTGCTGCTGATTCTGTCACTGATAGCAGAACAAGTGTTTCCAAGCTTTCATTAGAGAGCAGGGACCAGCAACTCTGCAGGAACCTTCCAGGCTTCCCGTACCAGACTCAGATTACTGAGGCACAAGGCCTTGTGGACTGAGGAACTACCAGTTGTCAGCCCCGGAGCCCATGACCATCAGGGTGAGGAGCGTGGCAGCAGGCAGGCAGGCATGGCAATGAAGCAGCAGCTGAGAGCTTATATATGGAGACAAAAACCATAGGGCAGAGAGAGGCAAACTGGGAATGGCACAGGCTTTTACAAACTCAAAGCCCAACCCTCAGTGACACACCTCCTCCAAGACCACACCGAATTCTTCCCAAACAGTTCCACCAACTGGGGGCCAAACATTCAAATATATGAGCCCATGGGAGCCATTCTCATTCAAACCACCACCACTGTGTGTGTGTGCGTGTGTGTGTGTGTATACATACATACATACATATATATATATGGTGGTTTTGAATGAATACACACCCTCTTTGTTCTGTTGCCCGAGAGAGCCCGACTAAAACAAATTACTGTAGTGGGAATGGGGCTGGGGAAATAGAACTGTAAGACTGAGCTCATCTAGTGAGCTTAGTGGTCGGCAGCGAATCCTCTAGCAGGCTTAGAGAATCAGTGAAACCGAGTCTTCAGCTGGATGGACCCTACAGTCACTAACGACTCCTCAACTAGTATGGAGGGCCCTGAAAGTCCCTGGTGTGCGTGAATTAAAGAGCTTCCCAACTGCATATGATGATCCTGATTCACGGGCTGTGAGAGGTGTGGAATTCGGTGACTCTGTGTCTGAAGCCTTTGAACATTTCTGGAAAAATAATGTAACAATGGTGGTTATTTTAACATCTTTGGAAGAATTTATAAAAGAAAACAACTGAGCTTTCGTAATAAAACTGACCCGCTCCAGATGCACAGAAACAACCTAAAGGTCTCTAAGTGTGCCCTGAAGAAGAGGCTTCTCTCCTGCAGCCTCAGGGCTCACGTTACAGAAACCAAGCCTTCATTATACAGTCAGCTGAGAACCTGGTAGTTACTTGGTCTTTGAGGCTGAGGCTTCAACAGAGTCTCACAATAGCTGTCTCTCGTGGAGGAGGGGCACCACAAAAGGCAAGCACTCGGTCTACAAGGCAGGGTGTCTCTGAAGGCTCGATCTGGTGCCCCTGGTCCCTAGTCCATGGTGCACACCAGGGAATGCTGGCTCTGCTGTTAGCAGAAGTATTGTTGCAACAGTAGCAACAGTGCAGATTAACTCATTCCCAAGCAGGAAGGCTTAGAGGACAAAAAGCAAGATTATCTTCCTTTCTGACATCTCCTTTCATCTGGGTTGCTACCAGAAGGTATCAACTATAATCAGGGCAGGCCTTCCCACACCAGTCAAGGCAATCAGGATGCGTTTCAGGCGAGGATCTGGCATGTTAATCCTAAAACCAACTATAATACCTGGCATGTATGAAACCCTGGGTTCCATCCCGACCACCAGATGAAACAGGAATGGTAGCCCACACCTATGACTCCAGTGCTCAGGAAGTAGAGGCAGGGAGAGCAGAAGCTCAAGGTCATCCTCATCTCCAAAGTTGGTCTAAGGTCACCACGGGCTCCCCCAAAAAGTGCCATCAGTATTTGGGGGGGATCTTTAAGGAACACAAAATTTCAACCACCTCTTACTTTAACTTTTGAGGCTTCTAGGGGTGGGCGCCAAGAATCTGACTTTTATTTCTTGAAGAGCTGTGATACAAGGAGCCTATAGGGTGGAGGACTAGGGACCCAGGGAGTGACCCCCAGGAGTTTTAAGCTGCTGCTTCTCTTGGTCTGTCTTGAAAGCTTCCAACCTTGGGCTGTGACTCCTAACTTGTCACCAAGCCGAAGGCTCCCACTGTTTGTTTCCTTCCACAGCAAGGCACACTCCACACAGCCAGGCTGATTGGCACTGATACTTCACATGAGTGTTTGTGAGTCATATGGTGATTTTGTTCACTTTTTCCTTTTCCTTTTAGCTTCATGGAACAGACACAGAGAGTCCTGAGCCGGTCCCCTCCCGTCCCCGCTTCCCAACCCAGGAGGAGAAGGACGTGGGTGCGATCTTTCTTTTCCAAGGTCAGACACCTGTGTCCCTTCCCACCACGATGTCACCATGGTGTAAGGTGTGCACCTGCTTGCTCTGTGCTAGAACTGCTTTTCCTGGGCTCCTTCTGGGAGCTGTGTAATGACAGTTCTTTCAACAGGGATAGAGGATGCTAATGAGAAGTTGAAATGAGAAGGATTCAGCTTGCTGCTAACTCAAAAATTTAAAAGAATAAAAGGAACTGTAATAATTACTCAGAAATAGTGATGCTGAAAACTTGCAAGGTCTTCTACATAGTGCTGAGCAAACAGCCTGATCTGGACCTTGAATCCATTGGTTCCTAAGGATGGGCTAGCTTTGTCTTTTTCATATTCTCTCTCTCTTTCTCTCATATTCTCTCTCTCTCTCTCTCCATTTCGGTATGAATGCAGGTGCTTTCTTGTCCTGGTGCACATGTGGAGGTCAGAGAGAGATCTTGAATGTCTGTCCTCACCTTCCACCTCTTTTGAGATCAGGCCTCTTTTGGTTGCTTTACCCCGTAGCAGCCATCTCACGCACCTTGGGATTCTCCTTCTCCCATCTTGCCATAGGAAACTTGGATTATAGGCAGGCGCTATTGTGCCTGACTTTACATGGGGCTCAATCTCAGGTCTTTATGGTGGCATGGCAAGTGTCTTACCCATCATCTCCCTGGGCCCTTGTCGGGAGCTTTCATCGTCTGGGGTCTGACTCTAATGTGGGCTGCCCTGGAGAACACTAGTGCCTTCTTGTCATTGGCGCTCATCTGTTTTCTAGGGGGGCAGCTCATCTGATCATGAAAGGTAGCCTATATCTTGATCTATCTTCTATTTTATCTATATCTTATCTGTTGTCTTACAGTTACTTAGTATTTGGTTTTAGAAGTGTAGAATTTTGCGAAGAAGCACAGTGCTTCCTCACTGTGTTGTTTTTGCTTTTTCTGCTTCATCTAATGAATTCAGATGTTGGGACAACCTCCAAATGTCCTGAAATGTTTACATATGTGTAATTGATATTTGTTGAGATGTTGCCAACTGAGTCACATGCTAGTGAGGGGTTGAGGACAGTGACTATTGAGAAAGGTCTCTCAGGATTTATCATATTTCTGGATGGAGCGGCAGGCACATCAGCCTGACTGCAGAAGAATCAAGACAGAATTAGAAGAGACAAATTGGATAAAGCAGGTATCATACAAACATGTCATTCATTTTATCGAGTTAGAAGGACAGCGGAGGATGAGAAGGACTTGGAGGAGGAAGAGGGGCAGAGTACTTTTCAGAGAGGAGAAATAACAGCATAGCATACACTGGAAAGGGACCTGTGTCTCAAGGACAGTCCCCTTTCCTCTCAGCCTCTGTCACACAGTTTACTACTGTGTGCCTCCCCAGGGACACACACACACAGAGGGGGGCACGCGTGTTTATAGTTTAGAAGAAAAGATACTTGAACAGGCAAAATAGCATTTTCTTTAGAGAGAGATGTTTGGAGTTGAGTTCAGAGTATGAGTCTGAGCCTTTTCGGATTGATTCTCTCTCTCTCTCTCTCTCTCTCTCTCTCTCTCTCTCTCTCTCTCTCTGTGTGTGTGTGTGTGTGTGTGTGTGTGTGTAGCATGCCAGATGTCAACATCAGGTGTCTTTTTCATTGCGCTCCACTCGCACTAGACTGGAGCTCACTGGTTTGGCTAGGCTGCCTGGCCAGGGAACTTCCGAGTTCTTTCTTTGTCTGTCTTCCCAGTGCTGAGATTCTAGGCATGCACTGCTACACCCAGAGTCTTATGTGGGTGCTCGGATCTTCATGTGTGTCGAGCAAGCACTTTACCACCTGGACCATCTTCCCAGCCTCTGAATTAACACACTTTTGACCCACCACCCAGGTCTCTTGGAAACTGAGGTTGCGGAAGCAGGAACCTTTGAAGAATGTGTTTTTCATCTTGGCAGAAAGAGCCCGGGATCCTAATGCTAAAAAGCGCCATCTGGCAATGAGAGGCCTGGGCACCTTGGCCTGTGAAGCCCCTGACAAGGTAGGGGAGGTTGACATAGCCTTCCTAAGACTCTGAGCCCTCAAGGCATGGAGTCCCCACAGCTGGGGCAGGTGCCCATGGATTGCTAACACTGTGACAAGTCACATAGACCTAGCAGTAAACAGTGGTATCTATGTTGGGGGCCTGAGTATGAGCTGGATGGGTGGTAGCTCAGGATCTTGCAAACCACTGCTGGCTAGACTGTGGCTTCCAGAAGCTCAGGGTACTTTTCCAAGAATGGCTTTTTGCAGAACTGGCTCTTCCAATGGTAGAACTGAGGTTTCTCTTCCCTTGCTGGCTGTCTGCTGGGGGCCACCCCCCCTTTACCCAGGATCCACACTCTTAAAACATGCTAACCTGTCTCTTCAAGGTGTCTCTCGCTCCTGTCTGCTCTATGGGTGTCTTACATAATGTAGCTTAGCAACCAGGAGAGACATCTGGTTACTTCTGTCACTTCAGGCTAGAGGCAAGCCACTGGTTCTTTTTCACACAGGACAGATTACGTAAGGGTGTGACTCACTCAAGGTCCTCGCAAGCTGGCACACCTCAGCTCTGTCAGCCTTGGGAAATGAGCTGCAGAAGGACTGACACAGGCTCATGCCGTTCTCCTTGAGAGTCTAAATGATTTTCTCAGAATGTTTGTTTGTTTAGTGAGAACCACTTTCATACCCTGTCCTTAGCACCTGTCCACAGGGATACCATTTTATGTCCTCTCCATTACAAAGACACCCAGCTCTCTGAAGGGCCCTAGAATACTCTTGTCCACCCTCTCTGCTCTTGAAGTACTTCACCAGCTCCATGACCCAGAGGCCTTATTCCTGTTTGTCCTTTCTGTTCTTCTGAGACCTAGGAAGGCTCTTGGGCTGGATTACTAGAAACATTTGTATTTGGATAAGAGTTGGTAGCAGATGTAGAAGAAAGTGTGAGCGTATAGCATATATACATACACACACGTGGATGGCATGAACAGAGAGAGAACTACTTGTGAGGAAGGAGGGGAGTGGCAAGAAAAGTGTGGGAAGGGAGGATGGGGAGGGTAGCGGGGGATGAACATGAATGAATATGACCGAACAATGATATATATGTTAAGAGCCATAATGAAACCCTGTACTCCTTTTTCCATTAACAAAAAATATTAATTTAAAGAAGAAGGGAAAGACAGCCAGGGCCTCTGGTGAGTGTGTGAGTGTATGTGTGTGTGTATGAGTGTGAGTATGTGTGAGTGTGAGTGTGTGTTTGAGTGTATGATGCTAATGCTTTTCCAACTTCTATAGCAGGTGAGAAAGTACAAGAAAGTTTTCCTTGCCCTCCTGGTGCACGGGCTGTATGACCCGGTGAGTTCTGACGTTATCCACGAGAGCGTGAAGACTCTGACCATCATGCTTGGCAAGATCCAGGGCCAAGGCCTTGGCTCCTTCTTCGTAGATATCACCCTTCAGACCAGGACTCTATTGGATGATGTAAGTGAGAGGGGGAAGCATAAAATCTTGGGCTATGAAATTGTCCTGGATTAGAAATGAGGATCCTAAGCCATGTGGTGGTGTTGCCTTTAACCCCAGCAGAGGCAGAGAGAAGCAAGCTGAGCAGAGGCTGATCTCTGTGAGTTTGAGCTTTGCCTGGTCTACATAGTGAGTTTCAGGACAGCCAGGACTACATTAAAAAAAAAAAAAAAAAACCCTGTCTCAAAAAACAAAAGCAAAAGGAAATGAAAATCTCGGGTAGTATGTTTCTTAAGAACAAGGTCTGCATCACTCAGGAATTTATGAATCAATTGTATTTAGAGGAGTTATGGGTGGGGTTATGGAGAACATAAAAGACACATGGTATCCAGTCACTCCCTTTTGAGGAACTTTCATGTCAATAGGGAAGTGAGCATGTGCAGTAGTGATGACGACAGTGTTGACGACAGAGCCAGCCGGTGCTCAGTACTCACTTCTATGCAACAAGTTAGCATTTAGTGAGCCCTTCCTGTGTGTCATTCACAGTGCCAGGTGGTTGCCATGGATACTTATGCAGTCCTTACAACAATCCTCTTTGGTGGGTGCTACAGTGATCTTTATTATAAAATGAGAAAACTGAGGCACAGAAAGATCAGGACCTGAACACAGTTCACTGAGGCAGCACACACCCTGAAAGCAGCCGACTGACGGCAGCCGCTGCCCTGTTAGCCCCCAGATAAAATGCGCCAACCAGGAAGGGCTCGGGTGCAACCTGTGGTCTCAAAGTGAAGACTCTTGCATGGCCAACTTTCAGGCTGACAGACAGCCTGGTATTGTCTCTCCATCAAAGACAGCACCTGTCAGACATCCCTCAGATCTTTACTTATCACAACCCAAAGCGACTTCCACCTGTCCCTGTCCCCTAACTCCCGAGCTAAACAAGAGAAAAGGAGAGTCACGGAGCTCCTACATCAGAGTTGCTGGAATGCTTGTCAATGCTCATCTTCCTCCAAAAGAACAGATGTTAGTATATCAGTGGAGATGGCCCATGCTTGCCCGGAACCCAATATATATCCCAGGCTGGCCTTGATCTCATGGCAGTCTCCTGCCTCAGGTCCTGAGTGCTGAGATTACAGGCATGAGCCCTGTCTAGATGTTTGCTGTTGAATGTAAACCTATCTTATCTGAGGAGGGGGTAGGAAGATGTGTACATTACTACCCTAGAATGTCAGCACAAGTCTTGAGGACGTAGTCTTAAGTCCTTCTGGTGCCATCTAAATTTCAGTTGATTTTTATTCAAGATCTTTATTTCCTTGATCGGCAGGAGAGACTCAGACAGTAGGGAGAGGAGATATGGCTAAAATGATGGGAGGGAGGAAGAGGGAGACAGGAAGAGAAAAAGAGGGAGGGAGACATGGGAAAGGGAGGAAAAGGGAAAGGAGAAAAAGAAATGAGAAATGAAAGCAAGACATTTTTAGCTGACAGCATGGAAGCAGCTCCTAGAGAGACTGAAAGGGACCCAAGGCGCCTCCCCCCACTGGCGTTTGTCCACTGATGAATAAGAAGGCACAGGGTCTTGAGTATGATGCCCACCTTTCTGTGCAACTCAGAGTGATGATCGCAATCTGTTCTGATGGAGGCCTGTTGATGATGATCCGGCTTTTTGTTGTTGTTGATGGAAACCCACAGGAGAACGATGGTGTGCGGTACTTGGCCTTTGTCCTATTTGGGCAATTGGCTGCATTTGCTGGGCGGAAATGGAAGAAATTTTTCACCGACCAGGTTAACCAGACACAAGATTCCCTCCTGACCCATTTACAGGACAAAAGCCCTCAGGTTGCAAAGGTGAGACAGCCATTCTTTGCTCATTTTGTGAAATCTCTGCTGTCCCTGGATGGGGTGGTGGCAGCTCTGCTAAGTGGAGAAGACAGGGCCTGGAGTTCCTGCCAGTTAGAATGACCTGTAGGCTATCTATGTAAGGCAAAGGGGCCTCCAGGGTGCAACACCGCCCCCCCCTTCCACTTTGATCTGTCTCTGCCCAACCCAACACCTGTTGGTGCTAGCAAGATAGGGAAGGCCAAGTTCTCAAGGATGATATGCAGAGAGTTCTACAAAATCATCTTGGGGCTGGGGAGGAAGAGAGAGTGTGGATGAGTGTAATTGTGAGCAGGGCTGTACCTGGCAGAGCTGTGCCCTCTCCGTGTGCCACAGAATGAACCACAGCCATTCCATGAACAGAAATCCTTCAAGTTTCAAACTCACAAATGACCTGAAAATTACGCTGGTGGCTCTGACCTTAGATTGGCTACAGTCCTTTGGGATCACCTTCCCTGCCCGGAACTCTAGAATTCTCTAATAGTTTAGGCAATTGGACGGCAATGTTATTTCCCACAGGCTTGCAAAACGACTCTGCGAGCCTGTGTTCCGTATCTGAAACCCAGGAAAGAGCAGTGTTTCCGGAGTGGAGAAGATCAGCGGAACCCCAGACTTTCTCGGCAGCTGGTGAGTGCGTCAGGGCAGGAGAGAGTTATCTTGGGAGTCCCTCACCTTCAGGCATTTAACACCGGAAGTGGCCAAGTGCAACAGGAAGTTACCTCCCCCTACCTCCTAAAACAGCTCAGGCTGGTATGGCAGTTGCAAAGGGCAGGATTCCTGGAAGGTGATACACAGTGTTACCATTCGCTCAGTTCTAGTCATTGGCTGCTTCTACTCCTGCCTCTTCTCCCTGTGTCCTGCCCAGCAACCTCCCTCACATGTACCTTTTCTAATTTTTTCCAGAGCCATTATCATCCTGAGGTCCTGCTGTTCTTCTATGCCAATAAAATCCTTTAAGTCCAGAGTGGCAGAGAAAATGGCCCCATGTGAGTGCCCTGCTCCAGGAATCCCATTCCCTCTGTTCTGTCTCATTGGGTATCTCTTTGACTTGGCTCATATGATAGTAACAGAAAAGAGGATGTCAGAGAGCTACTGAGGGGAAAAAAAAATCTTCCTGGAAGTGTATCTCTGCACTAAAGTAAAATTCTACATTACTTTCACAATTACTTTCACAGATCTCATTTCTTCCCTATACAAACAAATTTGTTGAGAGGTACATGCTTCCCTTTCTAAATTGTGTGTGTGTGTGTGTATGTGCGCATGTGTGTGCACCTGAATATATATGTGCATGATTGTGGAGGTGAGGACAACCTCAAATACTGTTCCTCAGGTACCATCCACCTTTGCACTGAACCCAGATTTTTTTTAAAAAAATTCTTCTCTCATATATTATATCTCAACCATAGTTTCTCCTTCATCCATTCTTCTCAGTCTCTCCCCCCAAATCCTTTCTTCCCCAGATCCACTACTCCTCTGTTTTCCAAGAGAGAGAGAGACAAAGAGAGACACAGAGAGAGAGAGAGATAGAGAGAGACAGAGAGAGAGAGAGAGAGAGAGAGAGAGAGAGAGAGAGAGAGCGAAGGACTCCCAGGGAATTTCAACCAAACTTTCAACCAAACATAGCTTAACATGTTTCAATAAGCCCAGGCACAAATCGCATATCAAGACTGGATGAGGCAATGCAATTGGAGGAAAAGGGTCCCAAAAGCCACAGGGATTGAGAACACCACGAGAACACAGCCCACAGAATCAACCAAGCAGGGGTCATAGGGTCTCACAGACATTGAAGCTGCAAACATGGACCCTATGAGTCTGAGACAGGTCCTCTGCATATATGTTATGGTCTTGTAGCACGGTGTTTTTGTGGGACTCTCAACAGTGGGAATGGGGGGTGGGATATGTGAACATCTCTGACTCTTTTCCCAGGTTTTATTTTATTTTTATTTATCTTTTTAATAAGGGTCCTGGGGTCAACTTTAGGCCCTTGTAACAACTGAGCCATCTCCCTGGCCCAAGAGACGCATACTTCCTTAAAGACATTTCATATGCATGATGTTCCAAAGAGCCTTTCTCAGCTCCTCTCTGTCAAGTGTAACATGCATTTCTAATATGTAACTTCTGAGGCTTGGGAGAGTAACTGCTATTATAAACATTTTAAAAATTATTTGGTTTTGATGGTTTGTTCTTTGCTGTTGACACCTTTTCTTGTCCAGGTACAGGACGGTAGTTTGCAAAGTGTCTTCACTTTCTTATGATCTTAAAATGTCATTGTTTTCAAGATTATCTTTAAAAAAAACCAACAATAAAAAGAAATATTGTCAAAAATTCACAGGATGATGATAACTTACAGAATAAAAACAGTAACATTTGTTGAGAGTGCTTACAATGTATTGGGTACTGTGGTGGTTTGAATGAAAATGGCCCCCATAGGCTCATATATTTGAAAGCTTGGTTCCCAGTTAGTGGAACTGTTTGGAAAGGACTGGAAGACATGTCTTTATTGGAGGAGGTGTATCACTGAAGGTGAACTTTGGATTTCAAAAGCCCATGCCAGGTCCAGTGTGTCTTTTTCTGCCTATTGCCTGTGGGTGACGATGTGACGTTCTCTACTGCTGCTCCAGTACCATGCCTGTCTACTTCCTGCCAGGATGATCATGGACTAACCCTCTGAAACTGTAAGCAAGGCCCCAATTAAATGCTTCTTTTTATAACAGTTGCCTTGGTTATGGTGTCTCTTTAGAGCAACAGAATAGTCACTACGACAGGCACTAATAACTTTTTGAAAGTATCATATACAACAACTGTAAACAGAAGGTGCTAATATTTATTTATTGGGAGTGGGCACATGCCACAGTGTCTGTGTGGAGGTCAGAGGACAGCTTGAGGAGTCAATGCTCTCTTTCCACCATGGGGGTTCCAGGAGTCAAACTCAGGTGGTCAGACTTGGCAGCAAGCACCTTTGTGTGCTGAGCCATCTCACTGGCCCCGAGAGAGGTACTATTTACCGTTTTCATTTCCTGGATGAGCAAACAGAAGTAACTTGCATAAGATAAATAGTAGGACTAGACCTTAGAGCCATGTGATCAGATTTCTGGAATGAGAACTCAATTCTCTATCGCATCATTGGCAGGTGGCTAGAAATGCAAAAACAAAACAAAACAAAACAAAAAACAAAAAAAAAAAAACAAAAACAAAAACCAAAAACCAATGGTCACTTCCACCCACTTCTGCTCTTCTGCCTCAGGCCAGGGTCATTTCTGAAGTTTGCCTGCTGCCAAAAGGCCAGTTTTCAGCAGGTGAGACAGACTGGAGGGAAGATGTGGACCAGGCAAGCTACTGGAGCAGACACCCAGTCACACGAGAACTTTTGAGTAGGGTCGAAGTTTAATTCTTCATTTTAGTTTTCTCTCTGCTGGTTGTTTGTTTTACTCTGTTTTTTCTCTCTTCTGTTTTTTTAAATCTTGTTTTAATTTTATTTTTCTCTTCCCAGTTGTTCTCCTTGTATATCTTTTTCGATATTATCCTTTTAACTCTTTTTCGATATCTTTTTTTCTATTTCTCCCCCGATAGTTCCCTTTTATTTTTCCCAGATGTTTTTCTCCTACATCTTTTCTTCTCATTCTATCTCTTATTTTTTCCTTATCCCCTTTATACCTCCTAAGACAAAGATTTCTGTGCAAGAAAATATTACCTCACAGCTACAAGTTACATAGTCTCCAGAGACAAAGTGATTTCTTTACACAGGAAGAAGTGGCATTAAGATCGCAAGCCCCAAGTTTTTCTTAGAAGTCCACAAGTAGTCAAACATTTTTCTTTATCCCAAAGTAATGATTCTTTGATTATTGATTAACAAAGTTTTAAGCAAGGTAAGTATATTTCAGTCAGGTTCCTTTTGTTTTTTGGCACTGGCAGGCAACTGTGATGGTTTCAGTATAATTTCTATTCTTAATTTTACTCTAGAGAAACTGTGGACAAGTGGTCAGTTTGCCATATATTTTCCTTTACACATAATAGGGCCATTTAATTTCCTTTTACAACTTTGCTTTTTCAAAGTGCAAACTGGGGCCTGTGATTAATTCTGTAAATTATATGACCAAGGAACTAGGCCCATCCTTGGGTGTAGAGACATAATTGCTCTCTTCAGTCATCAGCCTATTTTCCCACAGGCAGAATTCCTGTGGGTCTATAATGCGTGAAAATTCCTTGTTCTTATTTTTTTAATCCTCTTCAGATCTTATATCTAACAATAAGATGAATTTTTAGCTTATATTTGCCTTTTTTTGTATCTCTTATTGGAGCAATTGTCAGAACAACAAAAATCATGTCCCTAATCATCTTTACTAACTGTCCTAACCACCTGTATCTTTTGGACTAACTCAGAAAGTCCAATAAAATCATAGCTATAATTAATCATCATTGCTCTTATAAAAATAAGATTATAGTAATCTGCAATTACCCAGTGAGGAGTGGGATTTTCCAAAGAAACAATCACACTATTCTAGATACAGTGAGATCCTTTCACATAGCAATCACACCATGCCAAATATAGCAGGGACACGACAGCAGCAAGCAGGAAGAAGCTCAGCAGAAGCAAGGGGCATTCTGGGACAATCCACCCTGGGCTTCTGTAGTAAGGGGAGCGGGGTGCTTGTCGTCCCAGCCACCCTTGGGTGTGTCCCGCCGCCTGGCTCCTGATGCCCGGCTAGCTTATAACCGAAATAATCACACGGAAATTGTATTAATTAAATTACTGCCTGGCCCATTATATCTAGCCTCTTCTTGGCCAACTCTCATTCTTGATCTAACCCATTTCTATTAATCTGTGTTCACCACGAGTTCATGGCTTACCGGGAAAGCTTCTAACCAGTGTCAGTCTTGGGCAGGAGAATCATGGCATCTGCCACACTACCTTCTTCCCAGCATTCCGTTCTGTCTACTCCACCCACCTAAGTGCTGCCCTATCAAAAGGCCAAGGCAGTCTCTTTATTCAACCAATGAAAGCAACACACAAACAGAAGGACCTCCTGCACCAGGCTTCACCTCTCCACGATGCACCCAGCATAGCTTTGCTAACCTCTGAGTAGTAAGCTCCAGTGCTGACATGGCCACCGGCATTTGCCTATATGTACATTCCAAATCTATACTTAATTATTTGAACTAAATAATAGAATAATACATAATAATTAATAAAAGTATATGCTTTTTTAATCATTATTGATTGATGTGCTGATGTTTTGGTGACCTATCCTTACTATCTGAAGAGTCTAATCACTCTTATAAAAATTATATCCAGGTGCAGTGATGTGCATACTTCTAATCCCAGCTGTTTGGGAGAATGAAATGGAAAGATCACGTAATGGCATGAGTTCAAGACTGGCCTGGGCAGCATATTGTCTCCATCTCAAAGCAGATGTTTTTCAAGAATGCATTGCTTCGTCGCTTCTTCCTACCAATCAGGCTTTCCTCACCACAGTTCTGATGCCTTCATTGTGCATGGTCACTCCTGGAACATTGTGTTCAGTTCGAGAACTGGAAAGATCAACAAGGACAGAGAACACAGGAGGTTATCAAAACACTGAGGGGTCTGAAGAGCCATTCTCGGAACTGGGAGATCAGTTTCTATGCTGTCCCCAAGACATGTAGAGGTGAGGGTGTTTAGGAGTGTCCCGAGAGAAATAATGCAGGCAGAGATGGCAGAAGTCATAGCAGGTGCCAAGAACCAGTAGTGTAGACAGAGGCTGCTCGTTCGTTTCCCAGCTGCCCTGACCAGAAATAATCACACAGAAACTGTATTAATTACAATACTGTCTGACTAATAGCTTAAGCATATTTCTAGCTAGTTCTTACATCTTAAATTAACCCATTCCTATTATTTTATATTTACCTCGAAGCTCGTGGTTTACTGGTAAGGTTCTCAGGCATCTGTCTTCTTCAGCGGCTACATGGCATCTCCCTGACTCCACCTACTCTCTCTGTATATCTCTGTTTGAATTTTCTGCCTGGTTTTACTCAGTTAAGCCATTGACTGAAAGCAGCTTCTTTATTAACAAATGGTAATAAAACATATTAACAGTGTACAGAGGGGAATCCCACATTACTTCCCCTTCTCTGTTTAAACAAAAAGGAAGGTTTTAACTTTAACATAGTAAAATTACATATAACAAAACAGTTATCAAGCAACAATTATAGCTACAATATTTATATCTACTTTATCTTTTATCATAACTAAGGAAAACTATAATTATAACATCTATTCTTCAACTCCATCAAAGACTCCAGAAGGATATAATATTACCTAAGTAAATAGGAAGTATATTGTAAGCAACTTCCAAAACCCTAGAATTGGCAGAGACATCTCACTGCCTGGGCAGTCACCCAAAGTTCTGTAAAGTTGGGGCATCCATCTTCAGTCTACAGGCCCACAGTATCTGGCAGACTTTTCCATGAGGCAGGCAATTTCAAAGACAGTTCCACCAATATTGGCAGTTTGTCAGTCACTTTCTTCTGTGTACTGCAGAATGTCTGGCAGACTCTTTCATGAAGCAGGAACTTCTGAAGGACTGTCTCACCTTCTTTAGGCAATTTCAGCAGTCATTTTTTCTGTGGGTCCTGCATGTCCAGTTCATACAGCATACCATTAAGCAATCCAGGCAAGAGTAATTTCTTGCCCAAATGTCTAACAGACTCCATAAGGAGCCTCTTCGATGCTCATCATCCTCCCGAAGTAGAATGGTACTGTCAGGAGCCAATGAGTCTCATTGTCATGAAAAATCCTACGTTCTTAATACATTTTAAGCGCCATATTCTGAAGGTCTCTGAAAGATTTGAAGAATACCTATCTAACTGAAATATATATCTATATATCTAGAAAACCTAACTAACAAGCTTGACTATTATAGATGACTATCTATTAACCTGTATTTGTTAATTATACATTACACTTTTACTTTTTAACTTTTTTTTGTTTTGTTTTTCAAGACAGGGTTTCTCTGTAGCTTTGGAGAATGTCCTGGAACTAGTTTTTATAGACCAGGCTGGCCTCGAACTCACAGAGATCTGCCTGCCTCTGTCTCCTAAGTACTGGGATTAAAGGCGTGCGCCACCACATTACATTTTTAAATGAGCTGCACAAACACAATTCCTTAATCAAGAGCAGAAATATAAATATAACAAAATTGACCTTAAATTTGTGACAATAAACCAAGATCCATATCAATGTAAAGTATTCATCTCTATAGCATATCCTCTTTTTTTTTCCTTTTTTTTTTTAAATAGAAATTGACTGTGACTCTTAATCACTTACAGTCAACCCACTTTAAATGAAGCCAATCATTTATAAACAATATTTGGGAATTTGGGCATAGTTCTTTCTAAACTGCTTCCTTCTTTTTGTTGGGTGAAGTATTTTTAGGGTTCATGGAGACCTTTCAGGGGTCTTGTTGCATCAAACCACATTAGCCTGGAAGGAATCCATAGGTTTTCATCTTCTGTGGAAACAAAACTCTTTTCCAAAGTAACATATTCTTATACCCAAATTTTGAAGTCTAGATACCTTTAAAGTATATATGTCGGTTTAGCTTAGCAGCCCCCAGAAGCACATATCTCTCTGTACTTAGCTCATTTACAGTCAAAAAATTCAAAGAAATCACAATAATGTACATAATCCAGAATCTCTGTGTATATTCCATGTTCACGTGACTTATTTTTCTTACGCTATTACTTTTTTTACATGTTTAATATTTTTTATTATCTTTACTCCTTTAATCTATGACTGTCTGTACTCTTTTATATTATAATTGCCTATAATCTTTTTCCTCTCTCTCTCAATGCTATGTACATTTATCCAGCACTGTGATCCATTTAGAGGTTTATTTTTGTCTGTATCTGTCTTTATTGCATATCTGTAATCCTTTTCTGACAAGTAGCATTTTAAAATGATAAACAGTGTGGTCACAGCAGCCCTGGATGCTGGCTCAGCCTCTCTTGGCCTTTTAATATGGCGGAGGTATGTTCATGGCCTCTTTGAGCCATTCTCTCTGTCCCAACTCCAGGGACGCAGTGGGTCTATGTTGTCACTAAACAACTTGTAGCACACTCTTCACAGACCCCATTTAAGTGTGGGACCTCCTGAAAAAGCCAGAGGTCATTCTGCCAGCATGAACCAGGAAGCTGTTTTTTTAAAGAAGCCATGCAGTTTTTGCCACTAAAGCTGAGTCAGGAAACCCCTTAAAGGAGCCAACGTACCCCTGCTTGCTGCCAGCAAACAGAACCCATTTAGAAAAAAAAATGTGGCAACCAAGAAGCTGTGCTAAACTCTGTTCTTTTCTGTCTAGAATTTCTTTTCAAGCACTTTCAGGTTTTTTTGTGGATGTAGTCAGCCCATGTTGGCATGCCAATTTGTAGATAGAGGCTGCTCATTTGTTTCCTGGCTGCCATGACCCAAAATAGTCACACAGCAACTGTATTAATTATATTAATTACAATACTGTTTGGCCAATGGCTTAAGCATATTTCTAGCTAGCTCTTACATCTTAAATTAACTCATTCCTATTATTTTATATTTTACCACGAGGTTTGTGGTTTACTGGTAAGATTCTCAGGCATCTGTCTCCTTCAGCAGCTACATGGCCTCTTCATGACTCTGCCTACTCTCTCTGTACATCTCTGTTTGGATTTTCTGCCTGGTTTTACTCTGTTAAACCTTTGGCTGAAAGCAGCTTCTTTGTTAACTAATGGCAACAAAACATATTAACAACATACAGAGGGGAGTCCCACATCACAGCAGGGCCTCCTTCTTCCCGTTCTGTAGCTGGTGACAGTGGGACCTGGAAGCAGTGAATGACATTGAACAGCATCTGAATCATGAACTGTCTTCTTCCCCAGACACTACATTGCTAAACTAGACTTCCAGAGAGGTTTCGAATACGGTGCAGATCTGTTTAATGATCTTCAAGTGGCATAAGAAACAACTGAATTTTGGTGATGTTCAGAAACAGTGGCAGTAGGGCATGGCCTTAACCTGTGGAGTTGCATGCTCTGCAGTAGGAAAGACAATGAGGCTAACGTCCCTCAGCTGATATTTGATGTTAAGTTTCTATGATAGCCCATTGTTAGTATACCCAATGAATTTTCTTCCTCGTAGTCATGCCCTGTGCAGCCTTCCGCTCTTGAATCTAAGTTCATATTGTGGCATGCTTTACCCATCACAATGTGGTGAAAGTCCACTATGCCCATTCTAGAGGCCCTGGCAGCTTCATTTTTTCCATTCTAGGGGAGGCCTCTGCATCCATTACATTACCACAAATCCCTGAGATCACCTTGGGGAGAGATGGGAACCCAGCCTACAGCAATGTCTGAGACCCAGAACCAGGACCCAAGCTGGTCGGTCCGTTCAGACCCCAGTTCTTCGAGCTCCCTTGAGAGCACAGGGAGACAAGGAGCCACCTCCATCAGGCTTGTGCATGCCGTAGAGCTAAGAAGGAGGAGCCAAATGATTGACAGTTCCAGTCTTTCATGTTGGGGATAGTTTGTCACATAGCAATGGAATTTGCTGTTCATTTTGCCAGTTCTGTAGCTCTCAGATGTCAGAGATGCTCGGAAAATAAATGATGATCAGGGAGAGGAAAAAAAATCATGTGAAGCCATGGCTAGCTCTAGAGAGAGCCCATTTAGACAAAGAAGGGTCATCACTCCCTTTCTTACAAGGGTTCTCCAGGTTATGTCAAATGTCCCCTAGCTCACAAGATGCCTATGATGGTTCCCTTTCACTGCCCACCTGACTGTGTTAGCCATCACCTAGAAAGCATACCCGTGTGGGAGTATCTCCAGAAAAGGTTAACTGAGAAAATTCGGCCTGAGTGTCAGGGATCCTATCCCCTGGACCAAGATCCCAGATGGAACAAAAATGGGGGAGAGAAGGAAGCCAGCTGGGCATCAGCTTTTGTCTCTTTGTTTCCTGGCTCCCATGAGGTAAGCAGCCTCCTTGACTGTGCAGATACCACCATGGTGTCGGCCCCACTCAGGCCCCAAGTGGAAGCATCCTATCTGAGAAGCCCCTGAAACTGTTCCTCCTTTAAGTTGTTTGTCTCCAGTATTTTGTCACAGCCATGGGAAGCACGACTAACACAATGCCTATGGATTTGAGGGACAGCCTAAAGGTTGTGTCTCGACATTTCTTCCTTCTTCACATTAGATGCAAAGCAGTTGGAAAAATGAAGGGATATAGAATGCCAAGTTGCTATCACACTAAGTGCTACATGAATAGAGAGCTACAAGGAAATGCTGGTCCCTGCTTCAGACTGGAAAGAAAGGAAGCTTTTGTGAGATGGGTCATCCTTTTTCCCCCTACAGTCCAGGTGATGGATTTATATGGAATGAACTCCAGCAGCTCAGGCTCCTTCCTCACAGCGTGCGCTCCTCTGGGTGGAGCAGGCTGGTGCTTCAGCTGAACCCAGGTGCCCTTCTCTTTGGCTTCCTTTTTCTTCTGGTCTTTCTCCTTCACCCACTTCAGGAAGCTTAGAGTGCTTGATGTACTCAAGTTGCACCTTAATTCTCTTGGCAAAAGTCTTGTCCTTAACTTGCTTCTTTACAGGGATGCCCACAACATGCTGGGTGACACTGTAGGCTCTTCCAGTTCTGCTGTGGTAACTCTTATGGGACATTCCTTTTTGAACAGTCCCTATGCCCTTGATGTTCACAATATCACCCTTCTTGTAGATTCACATGTGTGTGGCCAAAGAAACAACTCCGTGCTTCTTAAAAGGCCCAGAGAACATATAGCGAATGCCCCTCATCTTTCCCTTTGTGTGGTGAGTTACTGGAAGATGGCTCCTTGGCTGTCCTGGAACTCGCCCTGTAGACCAGGCTGGCCTTGCACTCACAGAGATCTGCCTGCCCCTGCCTCCCAAGTGCTGGGATTAAAGGTATGTGCCACCACCGCCTGGCTGAAATGGGTCATTCTTAAAAAGAGTATGAGAGATTGCAAAGGAAGGTAAGGACCTGATGGATGGATTTGTATGGATAGAAGCCTGTGGGACTCCAGGCAACAGAGTCATTAAACAGGAAGATGCCTCATGCTTTATTAAAACCAGTGTAGTGTGTGTCAAAAGGCAGCATGGGCTGTGTCTCAGCTAGGGTTTTCTATTGCTGTGAAGAAGTTGGCTGGTTAGCTCAGCTGGTTAGAGCATGGTGTTGTCACTGTGAAGAGACACCAAGACCACAGCAACTCTTACAAAGAAAAATCTAATTTGGGTGACTCACTTATAGTTTCAGAGGCTCAATCCATTATTAACATGTCAGGGAGCATGGCCGTGTGAAGACAGACGTGCATGCTTGGCTTTCAGGCAACAGGAAGTCAACTGAAACACTGGGTAGTATCTTGAGCATAGGATACCTCAAAGCCTGCCCCCAGAGAGACACACTTCCTCCAACAAGGCCATGCCCATTCCAACAAAGCCATGCCGCCTAGTAGTGCCACTCCCTATGAGATTATGGGTGCCAATTATATTCAAACTACTATAGGCTGTCAGGGATGACTAGGAACTAGATGATATATGCTACATATTTGAGCTTTTATTCAGTGTCCAGATTTTCTATAGTAAATATGTATTGCTTTTATAATCATAAAATTCTTGCAAAGATTTTACAATGAAAAGACAATGTCCATCCATGGAAGTCATGCTGTGGATGACTGGGATGGCCCTGGATGTCTAGCTCCTTCCATGACAGTTTGTTTTAACGAGTCTGGCTGACTCCCGACCAGCGGAAAAAACAGCTAGACTCAGGATTCTTCTCGGATCACACTTTATTGGAGAGCTCTTGGTTGAGGAAAAAGCAGGAGGCGAGAGAGAGAGGTCTAAAATGGCGGCCGCTTATATAGGGAGATGTGACGTGACTCACGCCTTGATTGGCTGCTATGTGCCCAAGAGTCCTCGGGATTGGTTAGGGACACCTAGGTTATTGCGCATGCGGGAAGCGCCTGGACGCTCAGTCCGGAAGCATTGCCAAATATGGAATTGTTTACCTCCAAACTGCGAGGATGCAAGCGTCATCTTGTAATGGCGTTTGTGCCTATGGCTCCCTGCAAACGAGTTTGTGACGAACCAATAAATGGCACACTTGCT